>JAOVVA010000019.1:7274334-7287693 GCA_028565275.1 Leiocassis micropogon
GTTGTAGAATGTAGAAAATAAATCACTAAACAAAAACAAAGAAATTTGCAAGTGTTCTAAAACTTTTGAACGGTAGTGTATAAAATGCTTATGAACAAATCATCAAATAAAGTGTCAAACTGCAGTGAAATGATCGCAAATTCGTATAATAAGATTACAGAATTTTTGGTCTTTCAGCCCTTTAGCACAGCGCGTAAGATTTTTCCCTGGCGATGCTAAGTTTTCTGTTTTTCCTTTTTCCAATTATAAATGCAGATTGCTGTAGAGGTACAGACTAAATTACAGAAACATAAGTCAGCCATAGTAATTTCTGTTCTTAAACAGAAGATATGAGGCAATCATGGTTGGCACTAGTTCTCTGACATGGGTGTGTGATGTGTCCCAGCTGTCTTCATCTACTTTCCTTTGAAAATCAGCACCTCTTTCACTCACAATTACAATCCAGACGTTAAACGATGCAGGTTCACTTCACAGAATGCAAACAAATCCACCAGTAACCTAAAAAAGAAAACAAACGGTTCATGCAAGAGTTTTTCCTGTGTGTGTGTGTGTGTGTGTGCGTGTATGGGTCCACCACATCTCTCGCTTCCTCTCCACATGCTCACGCAGGCACGCCGTGTTCTTCCTGTGTCTCTCCCCTCAGCTGGAGGTCCACACACAGACGGCACACAGGAACAGGGAGCGCACGACCGTGTGAGAGAGAGAATATTTGTGTGTGTGTGTATATATATGTGTGTGTGCGTGTGTGTGCATATCTGCTGGTGACTCACGAAGCACTCTGGAAAGGATCCAGACCCTATTTTCCTCTCCTCTTTACATAACGCGCACCATGTGCCCCACAGCCTGGCTATATGTCCTCTCCGCTTCGGGGCAGAGTGTGCGACCGTGCCAAGAATCTCAGCGCCAGGAGAGAGTGGGCACGCTGGGCGCTGTGTACTCGCCAAACACAAGGCCTCTTCCAGCTAAACAGAGTCTTTCTGTATCTTTCAGGAACTTTCCAGTATGCAACATGAGCGTCTCAGCATATGCTAAGAGGACAGCATCCTGCAGCCGTGTGCATCACACTGTGCTGAAAATAGGGATATCTGCATAAACGCTGCTCTTTTAAAGACAAGGTTTAGTACAGTAAGTACGAAAACAAAAGGGGGTGAAGGTGAGTGTGAGAAAGGCCTAAAGTAAGTTCACACTTTATACCTGGCTCTTTCTTTTGCGTCTGGGCCGAGCTGAAAGGCAGCCAGTGCCGTGTGCACCGGTGCAGAAGGCCTAATTAAATTAAGTCTTTATTATCACACTGCAGTGGCAGCACTTCTCCCCGTTTCAGTCCGCTTGGCTAACACTTTCTCCTTGAACACCTGCTTGACATCAGCTTCCCTTCCCCACCTATTTATTCAGCCGTCCCCTCAGGCAGGGAGCCCCGGCCGGCTCTAACCTCCACCCCACCTCTCTGCTTTAGTACCGTGTAGCGCTTTGTGCTCTTTTAATTGTGCCTCAAACTCTTTATATTAACCTCAGTGGTCGAGGCCCAGCGGTAAACAAAGCAGCGGCGTGCCAAGCCCTTCCCCAACGGCCGCAGCGCTTTTAGGTATTGAAAGGCCGCGGACGAGTTACAAACTGTTAATGGCAGTTTAAATGTTCGTCTCCCTACTGTGTTTGCCTGGCAAAAAACGAACCTCACAAAGTGGAGCAGTACGTTATTAACTGATGACCTGGCTGAGAACGAATCCTGAAGTGAAACTGAAGTTCCTGAGCCAAGCATTTTAGCTAATCTATAGACTGGATGTGTTCTTCCATCCAGCTTTAAAAGCACCACACTCTTTTTTTTTTTTTATTCTGTCAAACGTCTTCATCATTCCATGAGCTTTGTCTTTATTCACTATACCATTTCCCCCCCATTTTTTCTCATGTCACTCCACCTCGATTTCTCTCCTTCACTTCCTCCAGCATCAGAAGGCCCCCCCCCTCTTCTCTTAACCACATCTATCATAACTCGCTGCATCTCCATTTCATTCACTCTGCGTTTTTTTCTCTTTTTTTTTTTTCTTATCGGCATGTTTCCATTTTCCAGCTCACTTTCACTCCATCACCTTCACTCTCCCCCTGGAGCCATTTTTCATCTGCTCACTTTCTCTTCCACTGTCTTTTCTCCAGTATCCACGGTGCTCCTTGCCAGCAGGTAACACACTTGCCCTTGGTCAGGCCCTGGGCTTGGCAGCTCCTGTTTTAGGTTGATGTGTTTTTTAGCCCAAGTGGATTAATGGGTGGAGGTGGGGAGATGATGTCAGCCGGGCGAGGGCTCTCTGGGCATACTGATGTAACCAAAATACTTAATGCTGCCAAAAGTTGACAAAGCCTCAAAAATCTCAGTCGTTCTTATATGTGCCTATGTGTTCAAAGTTAATGCTGCACAAAGGTGAAGAATTACAAAAGTTAGCTACATATCAATATTAAGGTACAGCTATCTAGCTTAACCAACCACGTTTCTAGTAGCCGTGGGGTGGCAATGCTTCTTTGTAAACTAAATATTGTATCACATTTATGTCTTAACCCTAATACATACGCAAGTACACTGCAGATAAATAGTTTTCATCTTATGCAGCAATGTTAAAATGCATAATTTGTGTTGGAAACCTTTTTTTTTTTTTTTGCATTCGGTGGATGATTTAATCTAAAGTGAATTACAACTGATTGAGAATACATCTGAGCAGTTGAGGTTTAAGTGTCTGGCTAAAAGAGCTAACAGGGCTGGGATTTGAACCATCCCACAGCCTTCCCACTGAGCCCGCAATGCCTGATCAGGTTATGCAGCTGCCTGTTTTGTCTGAATTCATAATTTGCCCAGCACTGCTTATGAAAATGATACAAGCATGCAACATAAACTCTAAGTTCAATACTCGAAAAAGCAAAGAAATTAAATAATTTCCGATATAGAATAGCCCTTAAAAAAAAGTAAAATCTACAAAATCAGAAATTGAAATAAAAGAAAATGCATTCATTTTTATTAAAATCATCATATTTTTGTCCACTTTTTATTTAATACTGGCTATGTTTTTTTAAGGCCCTTTTCCCCTGTGCTCCACTTTGATGTGTTTCAAGTATTTAGACATTTTGTTCTTTCTTTTTGTACAGTATAATGAAATAAGTGTTTCCTGAAGTAATTACTCTGATACAACTGAGTGCTGAATCACTGTTTAGAGGTATTCCATCATAATTACATATCAAGTTATGGAACATTTTATCTAGTATTTATACTAGGCACAGGAATCACCGATAGGATATTATCAAGATCCCTAGAAGCTGATTCGATTTGTACTGCAATTCTCTATGGATCGTAATTTTGGACTAATCCTGATGCTATAGAATATTAATTTTCTAAACACATAATAATTCTAAACACATGATTTGCTGCTACCACACAGGATGCTGCACTGTGTGCTCATGTGTGGATAGTTTATAGAGCGCCACCTGTAGGATTATAGTGGAACGGTGACGTTTTATCACCTCTAATGCAAAATATATAAATTTTATTTTCAAAAAGCGATATTTACAAGAATACAATATGTAACTGAATCGATTTGTCCCCATCTCTAATTAAAACCCTTACATACTTTAAATACATATTTTACTACAGTATGTTCACAGTGTACAGGATATAATTCAAAGAGTCTGGAGACTCTGAGTTAAAATTAAAACATTTATTTACATGTTCATGCCACCTGATACTTTATCTGGTTTATAAAACCCAATAAACCTGTCTCTCCAAGCCCACTCTCTATGCTCACCTTCACCTCAGTAGTAATCTCCGTGGAGCACCTCCTCCTTTTCGTCCTCCTCCTATTTTTGTCTCTCCTCTCCTTGTGGCACTCAATGAATGCCACAACCCATCAGCCACCAGCATGTGACAGCACTTACTCCCTCACTGCGAGTCGCAATACACACATACTCCCCATCCAGACACCCATACAAACCTACAGTATGACCAGAGAGCATGCTTCCACTTAAATAGAGACATAATCAAGCAATTGCCCAGGCTGCACTTCTCACACTCACATACAACTGTACACATTATTCATTTAGTAGCCTTATGGCTTTTGTGTGTGTGTGGATGTGTGTGTGTTGTCATTGCTTTGGCACTGCCTATGGGACAACACTGCTGCAGCAGGTTTTAATAAAAGCTGTGTCTTTGGGAATGCTCTGCTGGGAGCTGTGCTGTGTGAGAAGGCTGTGAAGATGGTGGGAAAGCAAACAGAGAGAGAGAGAGAGAGAGAGAGAGAGAAAGAGAGAGAGAGAATTGCACTGGGACAAGGGGGTTGCTGACTCCAGTGTCATTGCAGGTCCTCGGAGGAGAGGCACTTATTGTTTGATAGTTTCAATATACGCTGGCAGCAGCAGGCTCGACAGTGAGCAGAGTGCTCCACCTTCTCCCCTCTTTCCTCCCATCCTTCTCGCTCCCTCTCCCTCATTCAGCATACATTACCAATCCAATACTTTCCTACACATCACATACCACATGACATATAAACACCAAGACGTAAAGAGGCTATCCAGTTGATACATCTCCTCCATAACCCACTAGGCTGTCATTCTTCACTTAACTGATATATCCGATTGCCCAAAAAATGTACTAAATGTATCCACAATACTCGGCTATGAGACACTGACATTCTCAGTGAAACAATTTACTGCCTTAGCAATGATTTAGTACTCCGTATCTCTCGGGTAACTCTCTCTACAGGCACAAACGCATCATTTGTACATCCATGCCCTGTATTTCACTTAATCAAGATACAGTATGGTACAAAATGCAAAATGAATAGTTAAAGGATTCTGAATATTTTCGTACACTGCATGTTTTTGAACAGTCTGAATTAATATGTTTGATATACTTTGATGCTGGGTTAGGGGTTAGCACTGACGCCTCACACTCAGGTGTTTCCTCCAACTTTCTAAACACATGCATTGTAGGCTGATGATGATTCCAAGCTGCCCGTAGTGTGTGAGTGTGAGCTCGTTCTATGCGATGGGTTGGCGCCCCATTCAGGGTGTACCATACTGTACCTCCTGTCCAGGGATGGGCTCCAGACTCCCCATGACCCTATACAGGATAAGCAGTATAGATAACGGATGGGTGCACTAATGAATATAAAAAAAAAAGCATCATTTAAAACAAACAGTCTTTACATTTAAATGATCCATTTTATATATACTGTAGATATATGTTGGGGGAGTGAGGGTTAGCAGGTTAAGGCTCTGTGTTACTGAACAAAAGGTTCCAAGCAGCCAATATTGGGCCCCTGAGCGAGGCCCTTAACCCTGTCTGCTCCAGGAGTGCTTTATCATGGCTGACCCTGCGCTCTAACCCAGCTTCCTAACATGCTCGGGAAAAAAGGAAAAAAAATCACTGTGCTGTAACGCATGAATAATAAAGGCTTTTTCTTCTGCTTTATTACATTTCTTGCATTTTAATACAGTATTTTGTTAACACAAAAGTGAAAAAGGAGAAAATTGCATTTTAACGCCGAATTCTGACTCTAATGCCGGATCACTGGGGACATTTTGACATCTGGTATCTGATTACAAACTACTGCACGTAGCTATCCGACAACTTGATCAAAGCATGACATTCACCGTGTAAGCAAATCACGCTTAGCAGGATTATAGATGACTTTTGGAAGACTGGCCGTTTTTAATAAAACCATTGTTTAACTGGCTTCTCACACAACATCGCTGCAGAAAGATAGCCAGGCAAGAAAAAAAAAAGAAAGAAATTAAAATATTACAATGTCCTTTTAGTTTGTTTAAGTTTCAAAAATATATGTTATACGCATAGCCAAAAAAAAAATCAGCCAGAATATTCAAATCAAGATTTTGATTACATTAATTAACATCATTGTAACAAATTTCCCTCTCTAGCATCTGCCGCTTGTTTTGTTTATTATGGCCATGTGCATTTGTTTTGGTTTCTGTCCTGTCTCTACCCCGTCGTTTTCCTGATGTGTGCACCTGTCCCTTCGCTTCCCTTAATTAGTTTAGTATTTATACACTCCTGTTCCTTTATCTCTTGCAAAAGCCTTGCTTTGGGCTTATGTGCATTAATAGGGTTTGTTTTCTGTTTCAATACTCCGTGTTTTTTTGTTTTTCATTATTATTTATTACTTCTTTTTAGTATTTCAGAAGAAGAAGAAAAAAGTTTTGGACTGCCTAAAATAAAAACCCTTGCTGAGTTTCGTCACTTTCATCTATTTAAAACTGATTCGGTTGGGTAGGTACAGTATATGAAGGGAATAACCTTGATATCGTGAACCTATCACATTCAACATACAGGTTATAAAATTATAGCAGCGTATTAGCTGCAATATTATTTACAGTACAAAGCTAAGTAGTTTGATTATAACTAGTTGTTTACACTAATTTTTGTGAGAAGCCAATGTTTATTCTGATACATTACTATAGGTGTGGCTAAAAATGTTCACTGAGACCCAGACGCAAACAAGAAACAACAACAAAGTAAAAAAAAAAAAAGAATTATTTTATACCAGGCGGTAGCGAACTAGCTGTCAAGCTAGTTGAGATAGCAGGAGGTTGTGAGGACCTTCGTAAATGTTCGTAATTTTGCATATTCATAGGTCATGAATGAAGCTGAAGGTGTACAAATGTTCCTGGGCTGTTTGGGTATTTCCTTGCTCATTAAACAAACATATTAAGCAATTACAAATTATTTGTAATGGCTTTAAATTGTATAATCAGAGACACATTAACAAAGGTAATGAACAAATGAATCAACCATGAAAGGCCACTAGCATACCTAATTATTTGTTGATGGAAAAAAAATCTGCCAATGGCTCTATGAAAATTAACTAGATTTTATAAACGAATAAAAAGTATGAAGGAAAAGAGGGAAACGATTCATTTACCTTTGCCAGAATTTGAGTTGCTCAGAAAGTTCAGAAAGCTTTTTCATTGTTAATTTTGCCATAAAGGGATTGTGTCTGTCTCAGACTAAAGAAGCTACTTAGATAAGTAGCGAAACGTTTCTACTGAACTAAGAAGTCGTCCATGACATGACAGAAGACATGACTCAATTCCTAGATAAAGGGATAGTATTTTTTTTTTTGTCAAGTCCGTCTAAAATCAAAATTGAGGTGCATAGAAGTACCTTACAATAGCTCTTGGGTGTTATGAATTTTCCTGCTCTGAAGACCGACAGTGAAGTTTGTCAGTGGGAATGCGAGTACAATGTGAGTAATTGGGTCCAAATTCCACAACCCTCGTTCTGTGAATAAATGCATTCCAGTGAGAAAGAACTCTTTTCTTTCCCCGGATACAGCTGCTTCAGGCGCTTTATACAGTACGTGTCTTTGCTAAACTTTGAAATGTATTTTTGTATGGAACAAGTCTGGAATTTGCCACTGATTACTTTCCTCGGTTGGTGTGCAGAGCAGGAGAATTTATAACGACCATAACCCATAGTAATGTACTTAGACTTACTTGATTTAAAACAGACTTGAAAAAACCAAACTATCGCTTTAATATTTAAGCAGGATGCTAGAACTTTATGCTCATCCTAGCTATTGAAGTCTCTGTTTCTAATCATCATAATGTTTCGGTTGGTGCTAAATAAATAAATACACGGCATGATTTGGCCAGTGCTGATGTGGATGATGGCCTTGGTCACTGAGTCTCAGCTCTTTTCACACAGTTGACTTCGTACTGGCCGCTTTAGCCATGCTGCTAAATCAGGCAGCGGCCTTGGCTTTCATTAAACACCTAATGCAGAGCTCTCCTTCTAATGGTAATAGAACGGAGGAGGCTGCCAGCGTAAATTAGAGTGTGCAGCCCGAGTTGGGAGAGATTTTTCTGGCCGTTGGCAGGTATGGCCTGAATTAGCTGTAGCATGCTGTTCCAGCAGTCAGCATGAGAGCGCTTGTATTGATTTTAAACACTGTTGCACTTCCTATCTGAAAGGCAATGTGTATTACAAGAACTGAGCACATCATTCAGCGAGTGCTTAACTTCCGTCTCACAGCATGTTTTTGATTTATTTCTATTTGTTTATGATATAATAATCGTCTAATTAGTTATTACTATGCCTATTTGAGAATAGGCATATCATTAACATATTATTAACATATTTTAAGAATATGCTAATTCTGTCGTAAAGTTTGTGCATTTATATTTGTGTTTCCCGGCCATCTGAAAGCCATCAACAGTTTTTTTTTTTTAAAGCTGGAGAAGACCAAATTTATCTGTTGATCATTCGCATAAGCTTCTTCAGCAGAAAGGTCAGGAAAATCCGGTTATTTCAGGAAAACAAGAACATACTACTGTATATACATAATAAATATAATCAAATGATATATAAGAAGACACACTAGTCCTTAATTTATAGACTTTAAACCATATAATTTATATAATTATCCATACCTATTCCATTCTCAAGGTAAGATGCTTTACTACATGTGGAATGAGGAGGACATCAGGGTCTTCCTCACCCCAAGACCCAGAGTTGTTCTCACTGAGGTTATAGATCGAGAATGGATTTAAAGTTACGCTCCCCACCCCTCCCCCACCGCCCCACATGGGGCAAACGTTCAGAAAGTATTTCGTAATTCTAACAAGAAAGAAAAGATCATGTGGTTACATACTATAGCTAATATTTACCTAATCAACTCTCTGTGGTTTGTGGTTTATTGCCATTAATCAACATATTCCCAAAAAAAATTAAGCGATAAAACATATTCACCGTTTTTTTTTTTTTCTTTTTAATCTATCAGGAATTTTGCTTGGTTTGCGTAATGAGAATATTTACACAAAGCTTTTAAAAATGATTGATAAATGAGGATCATTTTGTGCGTTTGTTAAGTACTGGTTGATGAACTCTCATGAACAACACCAGTAAAAGCACTGATTTAATAAAAGCAGATGAGGACTCCAGGCTAAAATGTCTAACACAAGCAGCAATAATGTGCTGTTTGTATCAATATTTCCCCATGCTCACGTTCTAGCAGGACAATATATTATGGACGTTTTTCTATGGCTGAATGTCACAATGCCTCCACGTCTATTTTTTTAATTCAATTTCTTTCTTTCTCTATTATACAGCATAAACTGTATATGGCCCTTTTCTCTGTAGACCCAATCCTCTTGGTCACACAGAATAAATCTCATATTCTTTCTGTTCTTTCTTTGGCTAGGAGCTGTTACATGTTTCCCTCATGTTTAAATTTGTGTGTATGTATATACAGTATATGTGTGTGGGTGTCTGTGTGTCGGTGTATGGGCCCATTTTTATCCGTTACCTACTGTGTACCACCTTTAAAGCTTGCTGTGCGTTCTGTTCTCTGACTTCAGGTAGAGGGGGTAGGGCGCAGCTTCATGCCTGTGGAGCGCTGACACAAATGGCCTTTATGAAGACACATCTAGGACAAAAACGTGTCAAAGCATTTAACCGTGACTCTGTTGCTTTGACCTTTCGACCGTGACCTCGCACAAAGATTCACTGGCGAGAATGGCTTAGGGCCTGTCAATCAAAGTCAGAGAGATAGATGTTGTTTAGTCTGAGCCACAATAGCTCCATCCATCCATCCATCCATATACATCCATATACACTGCCACATTAACACTACCGACAGGTGAACTGAATAACTTGATAATCAATTATATATCAGTAAACTGGTGACAGGATCAAGGGCACTCAAGGCTCATCTATGCCTGTGGGGAGCAAATGCTATACTGTACCGTCTGATCCAATCCCACGGAAAAAAACAATATAGCACAAAAAAAAAATCAATGCTGGCCACAGTAGAAAGGTATCAGAACACTCAGTGCATCACAGCCTGCGACATATGGGTTTAATAAGCATAAAGTTCAAGGTTGTTCATCTGACCTCCAGATCTTAATCCGATCACGCATCCATGGAATGTACTGGACAAACAAGTCTGATCTTTGGAGACACAGGATACACCCAGAAATCTTACACAGTCCATGCACTGAGGGGACAGAGCCGCCCCGGTGCCACAAGGGAACCTACACAATATTAATTCTTTTGGTTTTATTATTATGGCTGATTGGTGTATCTACTGTACCTATACAATGACCTAAAAAATGTCATTTAAGGTATAGTTGCTTAATAAAAAAAAACTCCAGAATGCAAACACTAAGTAATTCCAGTTACTTACACCTGTACTAGGGTTTTGTAGTATCAGTATGCCATGACATCATCTTCGCTTTAAAAAAAAAAAAAGAATCCTTTTACCTACCGAATTCAACACCTAGACCTCTTCGGTGGTAAACAGATTAGGCGGAAAAAAACGCTTGAGTAGATCGTTAATATTTAAGTAATGGTTAAGGTTAGAGGAATGAAAAAAACAGCAACTAATTTCCTAGAAATGATCATCATCATCATGGTCATCCTCATTCCTCAGCCAACCCCCCCCCCCCCCCACCCCAAAGCGTACATCCTAAAAGTATAATGGTACCATCAGCAAAGAGGCACATAACAATTATAAAGTACATGTTCTATAAAGATTACTTATGCAGAGTGACCTTCAGCCCGTATGCTTTGTGAATGGGTGTGCTCTGAACACCCCCTACGGCCAGGAATAAATGTACAACATCGAATCCCGTGTCAGTAATAAATGAATGAAGAGAAACAGACTTGATTTCACTTTTTTTTGTGTGTGTGGCTATGCTAAAAAGCCAAGAGGGTGCTCTCTACCTAATTTTCTGCAATTATACAAGGAAATGTCTTATAATTGGCACTTTCTTTATGCCTGCCCATTATCGATGTCCCTTACAGGCATGGAGGCATAGAGAAAATTGGCTGGATGTTGCAGGACCCACAGTCCATTTGCACATGAATGAGGTTTGTTAATAAGAGCAGACAGCAAGAGAGAGGGAGAGTGAGAGTAAGAGAGAGAGAGAGAGAGAAGGGAATGTGCGAAGAAGTGAAAGTGAGACAGCACTGAGACTCATGGTCAGTTTTTATTTTATCTGTGGCAGTTCTGTGCTCCCTGGATGAAACTGGAAAGGAAAGGATTCAAGCAAGTAAGCAAGTGGTGCTCTCAGTCTGGCACAGAGGCAGCGAGGCCCAGAGCTGTCTAATAGGCGAAAAGCGGCTGCCGCTAATTGGGAGCGAAGCGCGGATTCATCACGGACGGAATTGAGGGAACGTGTGTTTGTGTCTGTTTCTGTTCTGCTATTCTACAATATAAACTTGCAGGACAGGAATCGGGAGGCTCATGCCTGAGGTAAAAACACACAGTACATGCTCAGCATTGCAAAATCCTACCCCATAGATACAACGCATAATATGTTGAAGGAGGGAAAAAGCAATAAAAATTTGTCATCATCTCTTCAACCTTTAATACCCTCCCCACCTCTTCCTCCATCTCTCTCTCTCTCTCTCTAATGAGGCTCTAATACATTTTCTAATACATTTTCTTCTTCCTGATGCTGTGTATTCACGTTGACCCTGCTCTCTTTTCATCATGTTCTTGGAATTTAGCAAGTAAATAACATTAACTTTGCAGAATTTAAGAGTCAAAGAAATAAATGCATCACATGGGTCTGCATGCTGTTAGACTACAGAAATGTGGCCCGGGGTCATGGCTGAACTCTACCGTTAGCCATCATTATGCTCAGAATCTTGTATAATGCAATGATAAATTACACAAAATACGTCTATGTGAACAGCTGAAATTAAACTGGCAAAAAATGATAATAATAATCCATATAAAATACAACATTTGGTATTTTTAAAATGTGCTAATATGTTTTTGTGGGATGAAGAGGGCATGAGCTGAGTAGTGCTGCTTGGGTGAATAATGTATTTCTGAACCATGAATTTTCACCTGCTATTAAGCTGCTCCACTTGTGATTTAGTGAAATTTGACACAGCCACAAGATCTTTCCTCGCTAACTAGCATTCGCCTGGTTAGGTAGCAAAACATGAACAAATATGAAATCGTATTAAACATAGTTATTAAAAAGCCAACATATATACCACTTAGACATAAATTTATAGCTACTAAGTGGGGCAGTGCAGAACATTGAATACAATAGTTCTTACTGTACAACAGGACTTGATGAGGGGTTGGGATATACTGTATTTAGCAGCAATTGATCAATCAGATCTCAATGTTTATGTGCAGGTAGCAGGATCAGGAAAGGACCCGAGTGTGATAGCTAGATGACTGGTTTAGAGCATCCCTAAAACGACAGGTCTTATGGAGTGTCCAGCGATTAGAGCAAACCAAACAGAAGGACAACTGGTAAACCGGCAAGATCATGGGCAGGTCATGGGCTCCCAAGGCTCACTGATGAATAAGGAGAGTAGGGATGGGAATCACCAGTGGGCACCCGATGTGATATCACGATATCTAGGTGGCGATTTGCGGATCCGTATTGCGATTCTATAAGTATTACAATTTTATTTATATCCCGATTCAATATAATATTTTTTTTTTTTAGAGATTGTTACAATTCTAAACAAACTTTTTGTTGGATTGCTGTGCTGCCTGTCAACGTGTGAATACTTTAGAGAACACCACCTGTGGGATTATTGAGGATCTGAAACATTTTCCTACCTCAAACAGAAACATATTTAAATAAACAAATAATAAAAATAATACATTTTTAAGCAACACATGAATTCCCACACATGATTTGCGATACATCACTGAATCGATTTTCCCCCCATCTCGTCTGGTCTGACGTCACCAAGAAAGGTATCAGAACCAGCAGTGCATCACAGCTTACTGTGTTTGGCTCAAGACTGGTCAGAGTGCCCATGCTGATTCATGTCCACCACCAAAAGCACCTGAATGGATGGATGAGCGCCAGAACTAGACCAGGAAGCAATGGCCTGGTCTGATGAAGCACATTTTCTTTTCCATCATGTGGATGGCTGGGTGCGTGTGCCAATTTCCTGGCTTTAGGATGCGCTATAAGAAGAAGGAATGGTGGTTGAGACTCTGGGCAGTGTTCTGCTTGAAAATATCGCCATTTTGGGAAACCTTGAGTCCTGGATGTTACTGTGACACATACCTAAACATTGTTGATGATCGAGTACACCAATTCACGGAAATGGTATTCTCTAATGTCAACGACTTCTTTCAGCAAGACAACATGTTTTGCCGGCCTATAAAATTGTTTAGGAATGGTCTGAGGAACATGTGTTGACTTAGCCTCTAAATTCTTCAAATCTCAATATGATCGAGCGTTCGTGGGGTGTGCTGGAAAAAAATAATTCTGACCCATACTGTAGATCAGTACATGACTCACATACATGACTTAAACGATCTGCAACGATCATTAACTTCATTGTGCCAGATACCACAGCACACCTTCAGAGGTCCATGC
>JAOVVA010000019.1:7287793-7304061 GCA_028565275.1 Leiocassis micropogon
TACATGACTTAAACGATCTGCAACGATCATTAACTTCATTGTGCCAGATACCACAGCACACCTTCAGAGGTCCATGCCTTGACGCCACAAAGCTGTTTTGTCTGATCGATGTATCTGTTTATAGTTTATAAACAGAATGTGCTATTGATTCGCCCAGTGCTACATGGTGCTAGGCGATCATTTTAGTAGTGGAGCAGTTTTGATGCGAGTGCCTGCTCTAAAATCAGTTTACATGATGACACTAGACCACAACACAGTCGTTTCGATAAAATTACAATATATAAATCTACAACCACTAAAGGCAAATGTTTCCAAGTATGCTTTTCATTTAAATACACACAAAAAAAACATCCAGCGCTGTACCATGCTGCCGTGTTAGCGTCTAAGTCTGTCGCCTTAGCTGACATCATTCCCATACAAAATAAAAAATAAATTACACACCATGGCTATTTCTTTTTGAACTCGCACACCTCCACCGGGCCGTAGAATTTTTTATCTGGAGATACTCTGACCGAGACTTAACAGATACCTCTGGCTCCACAGGACCTAAGCACAGCTACGACTTAAGAATGACTCAGACCTACACATTTCATCAGTAACTTTAGAGTGGGATCAGTTGAAAATGTTCCCCCTACACATAAACACACAGACACGGACCTTTGTTTCCTCCTCTCTGTACACTGTGTCTTGCACTTTTATCTATTAACAAGCGGTTAATTTGCAGCTAGATACGAACACATTAGCATGGCGTTAACAGAGCAGATGAGAGCGAAGCTGCGTGCTAAGAGCTTCACTAATAGGCTATTTGGAGTTATTAGTCCACATTAATATTCCATTACCTGTCAGCACTCACTCAAAGGAAGGAGATAAGCTTTTGAAACCGCCATGAATGGCTACCAATATCAAACACCCAACTTTTAAGATGAGAGAGAATCTCATGTGGGTGATTACAAGAAACTCCAGTTAATTGCCTAATTTGGGCCATGAACCGTGATCAGGGAAATTCGGAAAGAAGTGCTCCCAACTTTAGAACGGAATGCACGCCTTACCTTGTTTTAGGGGATGTTGTTAACCATTCATCATGCTTCTCGAAGGTTATCAAGTAAGCTGCGATTTCCTGCAAGAGAGGAAAGAGGAACAGAAAAATCAGACAGATGTTACAGTTACATGGTAACAATCACAGCTTTTTTAGTACTTGCATAAAACAATGTGGAACAGATGGATTTAAAGGGAAGTAAGAGCGCTTTATGGGATTTCCATTCAAAGGATCGAGTAAAACAGAATGAAATGGCATGATACGAAGACGTTCAGTCCACAACGTAACCACCACCGCGATGTACTGTGGCGCCAGCGTATTTACAGATAGTCTTGCACAGCTGAGAGGAACACAGTTTGATATATCAAAATATCAGTCTATAGTTAAGCATAGTTGATCACGGTCAGGTGCAGCTGTCACAGCACGAAGAGGACAAACTGAAAAACCGATCTACGTGCTATTATTTTGTCCGCAAAGTTAATCGCTGCGAATAAAAGGCGGCTAGGCCTGAAAGACAACCGCATGATTACTTGTGACAGGAAACCATTCACTTCTCACCCGGGGCATTTGTCATTTTGCTCAAACCAAGAGAGCAGAGAAAACAACAAGGGTGACTGATGCTATTAACACGAATCAGATTATTCACCACTCAACCTCATTATACTCTATTATAAGAAAAGGAAAGACAGAAAAGAGGGAGAGAAAAAAAAACGAGATTCTCATGATTTAAACAGCATCTCTTCAGATCAAAATATCTGACAGCAGTCACATTGTCTGTGACAAACTGAATGGGAGTGAAACCAAGCGCGTTTGTGTGGCGCTGACAGCTCACCACAGTAAGAAGATGGTGACAGTACGAGGGGAAAAGTTCATTCTGCTCTGATCTCTTTATGTGCAAGAGTTTCTGGAATTCTCAGTCGAATGTAAACCAGACATCAGACAGACATGGACTGACATACTGCAGTTGGCATAGTATCGCATTTTTGCTTAGTTCAAGATTTTCTAATTTGCCTGAACAATTCACTTAAATAATTAAGCAAATGTAACGTCTTAATTTGAAATACGATCAGTCAATACATACATTTTTTTTTTCGCACATTTTCGACTAGGCGGTTTGCTCGAGTAATCTAAATTAATTGCACCGTGGTCAATAGTGTATCTGATGCCGCCAAGATTTTACCTCACTGATCTCATTTCCCAATGAAAAATCATTAATAATAACACCGAATGCAATCCATTTCAGACAACTACAAGGTGTCAAACAGAAAATACACTAACGGGTCATGGCTGGCTCTCTATACTTCATTTTTTGGCACATCGGGCACCAGAGGAACCCAGAAGCACAGCTTCTGGAGGACCAAGATGACTAGCTTGCCAAGGCAGTGGGAAGTAACCCAAGGTGCTATCCTGTCTGAGAAACCCAGGCATTCATATACAGAGCAGCTTCACTTTCATCATGGCTGAAGGCAGAGAAGACATGATAAAATGGAGAAACCCTGCTGTGGAGAGTCAGAGATTCTTCTCTCTGCAAAGACTGATGTTCTCTGTCCTGGCAAAGAGAATGAGATGGGTATTCAATACCAAGAAGGAATTTGATAGAAAGCTGTACATAATTTATGAACTTTAATACTTACACAACTTAGCTGAGAAGAAAGAGAGTTTAACAGAAGAGAAAAGAGTGATGGATGACTCTTGAATGGTGAATTGGTTTTAAAAAAAAAAGGAAAGAAAGAAAAAAAAAGTTCACCCTATTGTCAAGAGAGTTTGAATCCTGTTAAAAGCATAACCAGCTGTGGCTAGGGTCCAAGAAGGAATAATTGGCCATGCTCTCTGAGTAGAAACTTCTTCTCTACCCTGTCAATCAGAGGTCATGCATATGGACAAGATCACGATCCTTCTAGCAGGTTTAGCTTCCCCTTTGACGTGAAATGAACAGTGGGTTGAAACGACGTGGCTTTGGGCCTCTTGCATCAAACAGGGGTTACCCTCATTCTGTCAAGTTATGTTCAGATTACAAGTCACCGTTATCTGACTCGTTGATGCGTTAGTCCTCTGAAACGGCACGCAGGCGCACATTTATACGTCTTTTTAGTCACGCCAACTGAGTTAAAACGCCATTTTTGTGTGACGACTCAAACAATGGACGTGATTTTAGCTAAAGATATGATTGAGATTTTGATCTGGAGGACAGCAAGCAGTTAGTCGGCTGTATTTGTTGAGGACCAGAAGAAGGAAGAAGGATTGGTAACGTGAACTTCCAATCAAACTGTCCAACTAAGTGTGAAGACCCGACAGAAGCATTTTAGTAATCTTGAAAACAGAGTTCATCTTAACTGAAAATTCTGTGGACAACCATGGTGGACATTAATAATAGTAAAGATTCAACCTTCTGTCTTTAGTGAGACAGAATGCCAGGGGCGAAGATCCTACTGTGACCTTGAAGCCCATTAGAGACCCCCACCCCTCCCTTTACATCGCTCTCGCATTAAAAGTCAACATGTCGACCTCAGTGCTAAGGGATGAGAGCAGAGGCCTGGTCCAGGAAATAAAAGCCAAGCGTTGCCCCGCCGCTCCCTACCTTACTAACCTCGTCTCTGAACAGATGTCGAGGATTATTCCAACCCCCAAATCAACCATAAAGGTGCAATAACCTTACGGCGAAAAAACAAACAAAAACAGACGTGCCGCCGTTAAACAGCTGCAAGAAACAAACTTTGTTGGGTGTCGTAATGAGAGTGGGATGGAAGTGGTGTGGCGGCGCACTTTCAGGTTGACTGGGCAGTTGTGGGTTGTCGGGAGTGTATGTTGATGGTGCATCTATGGCCAGCAGCTGTTCAAACTATATCTGAACTTGTGAGCTATGCTGACTTTGCAGCCAGTGGCCAGTGTCAAACATCTTTTTTTTTTTCCTCCATGTAAGCTTTCGACATTTTAGGAAATTGCACACATGCTTTCCTAATAATTACACACAAAGGCACAACCATTACCATCACATGCACTGATGCATCATACATGGAGGAAGAACTAATTTCAAGAGGAATACATCGCCTTCTTAAAATGACTCGTCATCGAGTCTGATATTATCGCAAACTTTTATTCCAGCACTAGCAAAGAGGGAATGAAGACTTGACATTGATGAGACTGGGTAAATCCATGTATCAAGAGTAATATGTGAGAAATGCTGATTATGGAGAAAAGACTAATCCTGCATGTACTTAATATGCAAAAGGATTCAGGAGTTCAGCAGTACAGCACTCTCTTATACCCGTCTTCTGTGTCTGAGATGTCATTCTGACATGTCATATTCCAAATGCTAAAAAGGCACACATTCATTATACCAGAGAGGCTTATAAGACAAGAGGCAACAACATTGTCTTCTCACTTTTCACTCAAATTGTCACTGCAGGCAGGTGTAAAATGCAGAGGATCTGGTTTGGACATGTCTGTGAGGACAAATATGGCATTTTCAGACGAAAGGACCAACACATTTCACTGCTTTCATGGAAACTGACATGAAGTGAAGCACAGTTTAACCCTGCCTGCTTTTCAATCAAGTAAAGCGAGGATTAGGCAAGACATCTAAAATTTCTTTTCTCCATCCACTTTACAAGTGACTGGCTAGACAGGGAAATATCCAACCACACTTTAAACGTGGATAAACCTCATCTTCAGCACCAGCATAGACCCACCGTGTTTTTGTTATCTCTTCAATAGCTTCTCTAATGCTCACAAAGAAATATGTTCAATGTATTAAAACGTTCTATCTTGTGTAAAAAAAAAAATCCGTAGCTGCCCTGTTAAAAAGAAAATTGGCATCTTTTTTGGCATTATCTCAACAGGAATCCGTGTCTGTAAACACATCCATAATGACTTGCTACCCTAGGAGCTATTCTGAGCAACGATTCTGTCCATTTGAATACTAATATCTGATGCAGCACTTCTGGATTATTTAATTTTGAAAATCTAAACACCTTGAGGGGGTGATGGCGTAAAAAAAAAAAAAATGACATTTAAAAAATGATCAAATAGGTTCATCATTCACGGAGTGCAGTTTCACGGGTAACATATGTCAACCTCATTCTTTCAACCCACTCTGCACTGCACTTCAGTCTCCAAGACGTCGGTGAGATACCAAAAGAGAGTACTGCACCAAAACCTACTTTTATGCTTCCAATTGTCAAAAAAATACCAATAGGACCCAGATCTCTTGGAGTTACAGTGTGTTAAAAGAGGACTTTTTAAAAAATATAAGACAAATGTGTATAAAAACTAATCCCAGAAAAAAAAGAAGAAGAAGAAGAAGCTAGCAAACAAACAAATACATACAGTATACACACCCCGGACCAGGTAGTCAATTTATTATTTCACATATCCTTTGCATTGTAACTGTTATCAGCACTCCATGCTGTGTATTCTGACCTTGCCCTGCACTTGAAAGCAGGAATTCTTGGCAGGAGGGGCAGACGGATATGAGAGGGAAAAAGAGAAGAAGAGCCTCACATCCGACTGCGCTCCCCAGGATCCCTTGCTTTTGCTAGAAAGTGAGGTCATCCGATATTTCCTCCAGGGCAGCCCATGAAAGCGACCTGGCTGGTAGAGGGTGCAAATGGATTTGCGAGGGGACAGTGGAGAGGATTGCGCTACCCAGGATATCCCCTGGGGCAAATAGGGATGCAATTAGGCATAAAAGAGAGAGAGGGAGAGAGAGAGAGAGAGAGAGAGAGAGAAATCTCAGGGAGGGACAGTGAGGATTTATGTGAGAGTACGGAGAGGTGAGAGGATAAATGAGAGTGAGAGGAAGATGTGCTATGGCTCTAAGAGGAGGCAGGAGGATCGGGAAAGGTCAAGGGCTTCAGGATAGCCTCGTACTCACAGCAGAGCTCATTAAAAACAAGCATGTTCATTTGCTTAGCAAGATGAGGGGTTTTCGTCAAAAGTTAGTACGGCTACTTTCTCAATTCATATTTCTTTAAACTGTTTTTATTTTTAGGATTACCTTAACTAGAATGTCTCACTCCTGATAAGTCCAACCAAATTTAATGAAGGACAAAGGTGTCGAATCCTACTACCTAAAGTTAAGTCTGAAAGATTCTAGGACAGTGAGTACGGAGGCAACGGAAGCACTCTACCTTCTGACAGCTGCAGTTGTCAACTCCTGGCATGGCACCCTGCTGCACCACGAGTCCCAAAACAGGGTTAAAATGGCATCCTCTCCAATGCCTTGCCAATTAATCTGTGCACTGGCTGTCTAGAGGAAGCCATGACGAGAACCAGGGGCCTGAGGTTTCCATTACCACCCACCCCCAAATTTTAAAGCCCATGATGCTCTATGTCTCACCATCACTTCTTGCCAAGAGGTTTTGGCCATCAAGCTGCCGAGTAAACAGAAAGCACCAGGATGTGTTGTGCTCAGCGAGCCAATTTGCCGGATGGAGGGAAGCCTTTCAACATGATAGAAGCCCTGGGAAAAAAAGGCAGGTGGAATACATCTCGGAGGCACACGAGACCCTTCTCACTGCTTTCAAAACCAAGGCCGTTTGCTCTTTGCTTCACCTTTGCATTTAAAATCTGTGTGGTTATACAGTACCTCTTTCCCAGAATCCAAAAACAGGACAGGCGGATGTGCTCCGAGTGCCTTCATTATACACAGAGTATGGTAAGGCGGGGATCAATTCTAAATCGATCTCGAATTGCTTAGATGATTTTTTTCCAGCTGGTGGTCAGTTCTTAGCTTGGCACACATACACAACCATCTCCCTAAGTCTTAACAACATTCTATATGAGCAAACCCATTCTTCTGGCACCCCCTATCTCCCCTTTTGTTCCTATGGCCTACATGCGGTAAAATAAAGATGTAAGGAGGTAGAGAAAGGCAAATGTGGTGTCTTCCTGAAGATCAATAAAGCGAGTGCAAGTTTGTTGTTGCTGATGCTAGACCTGTTCTCTGACATTCAAATAAAACCATCCTTTCAAAGAGCCATCATTAAGAGATGGATGGAATAGTGACCACTATCATCAACACCAATTCTTTCCATAATGCTTAATAGCTAGTTTCGACACGTTAAAGTGGAGCTGCACAAAATGGCATTAAAATCACAATCTGAAAAATAATTTTTTCAATCCAGTGTTAGTGCGCTTGGGCAGCACATTGTCCCTCCTTGACCTTAGACACGCACACTGAAATATACTAAGCACTGGTGATCTACAAAAGCTAAAAGGAAACATTAATCAGTGAATTTTAAAATAAACTAAATGCCCACTTGGCAAAAAAGAGCCATTGCATTCAATCTGGTTATTGATCTCTGAGCTGCTATAATGAACATTGTACTGTACCTTTTCTTTCTTTCGTTTTTACTTAATATTTTTAACGTCTTTTTAAAGCAATACCTCATTTATGACTGGAAAATCAGGGTTAAAGTAAAATAAGCTAATATATACCTATAGTATAGTATATAAGACCTACATGTATAAAAAATGAAAGACATTTAGGCTTATATATGTGTGTGTGTGTGTGTGTGTGTGTGTGTCCAACAGCACAGGACAGATATTTATCCTGTTCCTCTCAGTCAGGAGGAGAGAATGAGCAGTTCTTTTGCTGGGACACAATAGGATACTGTATTCCCACATGCAGCGATGGAGCGGCTCATTTGTATCCGTCTGTTGTATACTTCCTCTCTCTGTTACTCCGCAGGGAGCAGTCAGGTTCACGTCCCAGAGTCCTCCGGCACTCTACTCCAATGTGCCCTCGCAATCTACACTCTGAGTCCTCCATATCACCCCTATCCTTCCTAACATCTCAGCATCTGTCATCCAGTCAATTCACAGAGACAGGATGCAAAGGCTGACTTCCTGAATGAGCATGCTGAAATCCTGAGCAAGTGTTGTAGATCTGTGGTGTCCTCATCACACGAAGTCCTCATCATGCCAACTGCAAGAAATATCCCATTTCCAACATCTCAGCATTCGTCATCCTGCCCACCCACAGGTGTTTCACTGCGTCCATGCTACCCAAGCTGAGTTCTTGCTGTTCGTGTACATGCAGCATTCTTCTTCAACATAATCTCACATCTAAACCCAAAGCCATTTTTACAATGTCAACAGCAGGGACTCTCTTCTACCTTAGCATACGCCATTCAGCCTATCCAACAGATGTTACCACATGGCCATGCTAACAAATATCATTTCCTTAACAAGCATCATGAATTCCTGAACAAGCCAGGTTTATCTTGCACCGGTGTCATTCAGTGCGCCCTTGTATCTACAATCAGAGTCCTTATCTGGCTTATAGCAGACATTCTCCCCGTCTTAACATCTCGGCATCCACCATCCAGCCCAGCCACCAGGTGTTACCACATGGGCATGCTGCCAAGGCTGATTTCTGGAACAAGCCCAGTGAATTCTGAACAAGCATGGTGGTGCTCTCCTCCAATCTGTCCTTTCATCCACACCAGAGTTGTTTTGTTTATTCTTTGAACAGGAAATCACCCCTCCTAATGTTTTACCATCTACAAATCAGCCCATTTGTCAAATCTCACCACAAGGTCACGCTACCACGGCTGAGTTCCTGTACAAGTGTGTGCAATGCTTCCACACATCTACACTTACAGCAGTTCTTTCTTTTTTTTTTTCAATCAGACCATTCACCAAGCATTACTGCATGGCCAGGCTACGATTTTTCGCTTTCCTAAAGTGTGAAGTATCAGTGGTTCTCACATAAGGCATAACCTTGTAAAGCCTTGCTTTAAATATATCTTTCATCCAGGATGTCTGATTGACCCCTTGCAGATAACATGTGTCCTCTGAAGTATGCCTTTATGCAAAGACTGTGTTTAAATGTTTTTTTTTTTATTCTCTCTCTCACAATGACAGCTGTTTTCTTAGGTAAAAAGTCTTTACATCATTTGGGTTAAAAATGGTGAAAATCCATTCTCTTTTCTGTCTGCATTACCTCCTCAAACTGCCAATTACTTAAAAAGTAGGTCTAATTCCAGCATGCTGTCTGGAGCCGGGCTCTGGCTGTAATCCCTGTGAGACAGGCTCGTTTTGGGGGATCATGAGCCAGAGTGAGATGTGAATCTCACTGTCATTGAGCCTCACTGAGAAGAGTCCCCATGGGCTGATGGGTGATAGAACCGGGGAGAGACAAAAAGCGCTTTCCAAAGCCCCGTGCTCCCTATTACTGACACAGCTGAATCTCCTCCATCAAAGACGCCTGTCGGTGTGACCGCACCTCTCTCCCCAGGCCCGACCAGTAGGCCTTGCCTTTGCCTTTGTACAAACTGCCAGCTTGTTTATTTCAGCTAGCCAGAATCAATTAATGCTGGAATTATCCTGCGAATTTCACCATTCAGTGGTGCAAATGACTGCCCTTGCGTGAAACCAAATGACTACCCTTGCGTGAAACCAATTTCGAATTTTCGGTCTGAGGATTGCCCAGAACCACCCACTGGGCTCTCTGTAAAATTAAACCGACCTGCTATTTCTGGTCAGGTTTATGGTAAATGTATGTGTGTGAGCACACGCTGGTCCAAAAATGAGTTGAAAAAAAACAAGCGAGAAACATTTACACCTTTTTGTAGCATGAGAGCCGGAACTAGAAATCAATATCTGGGGGGGGAAAAAAAATTCCAATCTTGTTCTTGTTTTCATCTGGCATTTATATGTGTTCTCATCGTCTGTATTCTGCACACTCTGTAATTGGATCTCGGTTCTCCTGTGCAATATGCAAATATGCTAGCTAGCTAGGTAGAGTGTGGGAAGTCAGCCAGCTGTCAGCACGCCAGAAGTCGGATCGCCAGAGATTATTTTCTTGTACAGCCTGTACTTACTTTTTTCTCCATGGAAGAAAGACAGTTGTCTATTAGCACACAACATAAACGATGGCAGGTCGTGTTAGCAGCCAATGAGATACTACTGTAGCTATCATAAATGCTACTACACTGAACCAAAGAACTGGTGAGTATGGAAAAGGTAAAGAAATGTTTTTTTTTTGTTTCTGGAGTGCTACATAGTGTGTGAAAGCTTCCTCAATAATGAGGGCCGTCTAAAACAATCACATACCTACAACGATGTAAGACCACATGTGATGGGCTGAATTTGGGATTAAGATCAAATCTGCAAAACAATCCACGTTCATGTAAGGGTATACTATTTAAACCAGCAGTCCGCCGTTAGACTTAATAAACGGGTGTTGTGTGAGAAGTACCATTTACTTTTCCCTTCTGTAGAACATATTACTAAAATACACAGTAATATTACTAAAAATCAATCTGTAACTGAAAGAAAAATGTGCCTGTTATAGAAAGAGGTATTATTTTCCTCAACAAAAACAGCGCTTATGAGAAACCATCTATATAAAAAAGTCGCTGCGGCAGAGGCAGAAGCCAAAGACAACTCAAGTTGCCTTCCCCAACTCATACACACTGCTCATTCGCCTTTTTACCTTCTCCTTGTTTCGGCTTTCCCGCCAATATGCTTCCTGATTTGATTTCTCTTTGAGAAGAACGGCGGCCTTTAATTGAAGTGTGTTTGTGCTATCAGTCTCGAGCATCAGCCAGGCTGCCTTTGTTTAGCTTTCAGTCTGCCTGCCAGGTAGCCCACTCCCACTGCTCACTGCTCCCTCTTTGTGCTGAGATTACAATAAAGAGAAACTATGACTGTGAAGGTCACACCAAGATTGAGTCAAATCCAGCAAAAGCTCTCCTTGACGGCGTTTACCTTTTGAATCGTGGCCAGGCTATTGTCTCACCGTAAACCCACGAGGGGCTGTGCTGCTGCAGTGTCATTTCTCCTCAGCTCTCAGCTTTGGCATACAGCATCACTCATATCTGATGATATCCTTGTTTCAATTTGATCTGTGCACTGCCTGAACCTCCTGAATTATCAGGAATCTAGCTCTGCCCTAAAGCTTAGACGCAGCCTTCTTTACTGCTGCTTCTTTCCTTCTTCATCTCCAGACACCACAGAATCAGATGACCTTCTGCTAAACGACTTTAGACATTCACTTAAAGAAACATCTTTGCGTTCAGCTCGCTCCAGACGTTCTTCAGTTTGTTAAATGAGATTGCAAAATCTTAATTGTCATCTCGCTTGCATTTGCTCCTGTTCTATGTTTTCAGTTAGGTTCAACACAAAATGCCCATGTTAGACAACAACCTAGTAAAAAAAGAAGCATGCAACACCTGAAGGAGCAAGGTTCAGCACTGCTATTTTATTCACCATTCCAATCCATTTACAGAGCATTTCCCAGGTTGTTTCAACTGGACCGAGCATGTGTTCGTCCCGTGCTGCATACACCTGCTCGGCTCTGACGTGGCATGAAGAAGCAATGTTGCAAATCCCTATCATTTTCAATTTCTCCCTTTATTTCATTCATTCCACCCAGTAAAAATGACAAATGACTTAAATAAATAAATAACCCATTGAGTGCAAAGATGAATTTAGGAGTGAGCAGCTGTCACAGTGTAATACAATTCATGGCCATGCATCAGCGTTACTGGAGGCGGCTCTGGCACTCAGGCAAAAACTCAAGAGTGCCAGCTGCCAGCATATCAATCCCCCTCATCAAAGTAAAGCACAGACAGACCCAGCATCAGCATAATCCTTCATGGGAAAAAAATACATATCAAACACCAATCAAAGAGAAGTATCCAATTTGAGCGATTCCATAAAGAGCAGTTCCAGCTAAACATTAATGTTCTTCAACACTGTCGATCAAAGTAACGCTATCCCTGATGTAAATGAATGCTCTCCTATAGCAGGTGTATCCAGAACCATGAACACAACCTGCAACCATCAATTATGTTTAAAACTATGGTTCGGTTGATATATGATGATGCGGACGATGATGATGGTACTGTAGAATGAACCAGCCAGTGTAACTCTGAGATGTATTATAACTGGACCTCTTGCAAAGGAGGTTAGTTCGAGTCCCTTTCTAAAACCAAAGTTTCTAAACTCCTTCTCATGAATATACAGTAGCCTACAGTATGTCAGTATATAACAATATCAGTATTTAAACATTACTGGTGAATGACTGGACACTGGAGTATGAGATGTTTAAAATAGTCACATAAGCCCAACATACAGAATTTCCTCAGGAGGTGTGCTTTGGTGTTTAGCACCAGGATGATGGCAGCAGATCCTTAGGATGGTGCGGGTTATGGGGTCTGGCCCCTGTGTATCAGATTTGCATGTCCAGTGCATCCCATAGGTGCTCTATTGATTACGATTTGCGGTGTTTTGAGGCCGAGTCGGCAGCTTTGGACTCTCTGTCTATTGGGCCCCATGTGGGACAGACGGTGGGGCACTGAGTGTTTTGGTGCCTTTCTATCATGGCCAGCATTAACTTGTTCATTGATTTGTGCTGCATTGGCTTTTCTGTAGGATAGGATTGTGCGGCTTTGGTGTCTGTCATCTTGGGTACCCAATGTCATCTTGCATCACATCCTGTCACCAGGTCACTGGTATTTAATTGAGTAATTGTGGTTTTAATATTATGGCTAATTGATGTATAGAGAGACAAAAAGAGAGAGAGAGAGAGAGAGAGAGAGCAAGCTAAGCATATTATCTATAAGGACACAAATAAGGTCCTGAAGATGACACTGTGTCAGAGCAGGTGTGAATATCAGTGGTGGAGACGGGGGAGTGCTTGATCTGTTCACTTCACTCCAGTTGATTGTGGAGGACAACGGGGCTTTGAGGATTCTGAGCACCTGAGGGAAGAGGCAGTTACAGAGTCCTGAAGCATTTGCGCAGATGCTTGGAGTAATGAGATCACATATGGTACTAGCCTACATGTGACAGGCCTAGTCTACTCTTCTCAGTCATGTAATGCCAAACATGTAAAAATGGGAACACCTTAAGGTTTCGGAAAAAAACTATTTTGGCCACATGCCATGTCTGAGAGTAACATCTTTTTTTCAACACATTATTTTTTTTTTTTACTCAAGCTTAAATTACAGTACTAAAACACGGATTCATGTTCAAGAGCAGGGTTGCCAGGTCTATGGTCTTACTTAGATTTGACTTGCTGCCATAGGTTGATTTTTGTTCATGGAGATTTATTGTGTTGCATATGTTACACTACTTACATGTATATCACAGCAACTGTATAATAAATTCCAATAAAAGCTGAATGATTTACATGATGGCATTAAATGCGTACTATATTATGTAGTATGTTGGAGCTGGTTATGATTTAAACATAATGGATTGTGAGTTGGTGTATCAATAGAAATCCAGTATTATAACTAGGGAAATAAATGATAGATTCAAGTCTCATGGATTCTCACTTCCTGTTTGGTGTCTCATAGTGATGTTCACATTGATTTTGTTTATGTCTTGCCATGTGTCCTCCTTAGAGTTTTCTCTCTGGTCTCCAACCAGTCACATCATTATTTTTTCTCCAGTGTTTATCTGGATGGTGTTTATACTTTGGTTAGAATTTATACTTCTTATAAATTACGTTTCATGTTTGAATGTTTTTTTCTCAAACAATCATGTCGTGATTACGTGGCAAAGACTAACAATTTAACTTTCACCTGTTCTTCAAAATATGATTGCTGGATTTGTTCTAAATAACCGTTGAACCGTCACATCCTGCCCCATCTCACATCACATTACTGAATGTTCTGGAATGGCACATGTTTTTATAACTGATTATTGGATTTCTAGCCAGTTTTTAATGATCGCTGGGTTAGTTTTATTCCACTGACTTTGCAACCTTGACTATGAGTTTACAACTGACTTTGCTCTCATGGGAAGAATGGGAAGAATGGGTGATTCATCTCATCCTTTCATTATAGATACATACAGTAGCATTACTGCTTTTATGACTCCTATAAAGAATCAGGAAGTGAACTCCTCTTGGTAAGTGCATCCAGTGGTACCATGATCATGACCGGATAATGAAGTGTGACTTCTACAGGAAGGATGCTGGCCTCCATTCACAGTCACTTTAGTGATCGTGCAACAAGGAACCGCTAAAGTGGAAGAAAAGCGTCATGAATAATTGGAGACTAAACGTGCAGAAAATAACACTCATGCTCGTACTGTAAAATGTTTAAACTGAAGCATCTCCAAAACCCCTATCGCCATTAACGGTGACAAAGTTAGATACGCCTCGAAAAAACTGCAGGATAATCAGTTGCGTTTGCATATTTTTTTTCTTTCATAATAGTCCAATTAGTTTCTGAATAGGTTAATTACTGTAAATGTTTCGACTGCTGGATTAGTGCTTGAACCTGACTATTGGCTGAATTCCAAAGAGGCGTGCTGTAAATATAAACAACCCTGCATGTGCGCTATCTATATTCAGATGAAATTGAAAACAGAAGCGGAATGTGTTGCAATGCTTGTTTTTTTTTCTTTCTATGTTCCTGTTCGTGCCTTTTCAGCAATCTCAATGTTTTGCTGCTGGCAAATTCACTGAGCAATTGAGAATTACTTATTTAACAGATAATATTTCTTCTGTTGTCAGCAAAAAAAAAAGAAAGGAAAGGTTTTGTAACATGTTAAAGCCAATGCGGTGTGAAATCAAAGGTCATTCTGAAAAGGAACAGCACAAATGAGACAAAGCGTAGGTGGGGAGACGCCGTCCTTCCATAAATACGTCCCCAATACGTCATTTTAAATATACGGAATCTACGAAAGGCTAAACTGGTTTTTGGTTGGCATGAGATCTTTTAAAAGAATGACGTACTTTAAGTGGTCGCTAAAGCGATCTACGTCATATTTTACGTTATTTAATCTTTTAAAGACGTTTTTGAAAATCGTTGATCTTAATCAGTAAGGGTGAGCCTGCCTTGAACCCCAAGTGACATCTGCTCTGGTGCTTGTAATAAATGTAGAATCCCAGGTAGCACTGTAATCCTGGCTTGTGGAGGTGTCACTGTCTGGATTTGACCAAAAGATAAGCTGCCCAGCACACATGGGAGGAAAAAAATGAAATAGAAGGAGGAAAAAAATGACATCTATAAACATGTTGATTGATGGAAAAAAAGTAAGAAAAAGCCATTTGCAATTCCCTTATTGCTGTTTAGTCCTGTCTAAATGACGTGGTCATCAGATTTTCAATCATCTGCGATGGCAGTGATGTTTCCTTACAGCTCAGAGCAATGCAAAGCTGTTCTGTGGAAAAAAAATATATAAAAGAATAAAGCATAGATAAGACCAGGACTACAGCAGCCTGGCATCTACAGTCGTTTCTAATGAAGACATTACATGAAGACATCTAAAATCTGCACACTAAACCATACACTCACTCAGAGAGCGTCCAAAGGAGACGCGGAGAAAGTCATGCAGACAAGGGACAGGAAATAAACAGGCGTTTGGCTGATGCCAGCTCTGAGGAGCAGGTGTGAGGCTGCAACCTCAGCCAGGATTGTGTAATACACACCCAGTCAACAGGGAGCTGTGCTTTGCAAAGCCCCCTAGCCACTCACCCCCATCCGTCCTAGCACTTGTCTAATTAAACATAGTTAACATTCATCCCAAGGTCTTATGCAGATGAGCACAGAGGGAAACCGTGTGCGTGGCACATTAAAAGAAACAACACAAAGGAGTCGAGGCGAATTGAGACGTGCGGAAATATCTTCAACTTGACCTCCACTGCTCAATTAATTACAGCCAGGGAAGTGGCGTGGAACCAAATAAGACTCGCTGCAATGTGTTCCTGCCTGCAATCAGTTTTGATACAAACAAACCACTCATGAGCAACCCATAAAAAGTTGCTTCCAAGTAGCATTCTGGATCGTCAAGATAATCTGTGTTAGATCCATGTCAAAACTAGCCACCCAGCAGGACGTTTTGGTTGTGGTGAAGTTAATTTGGAAGGGATATGGATGTCATGACAACATTGGTATTAGGTTGTTTTTAAAAGTTACGTCGGAATAACGATGACTAAATGACAAATGGAATATCGTTGAACAAATGACCCTAACACAATGCTGCAGAAATAACATTAAAGCAATATTAATAACAAACTGATGGCCTGAGCAGAACTCAAACCCTGTCACTGCGGCGAGAGCACTGCGTGTCTACCAATGGACTACCAGGGAACAGGCTGCTGATGCTTGTAAATCACAACAAGCACCACAATAAATACTGCACAACAGCATTTTATAAAAAAAATTGAATTGGAAAGCAGACAAAAGAAAAAAAGAAGCCCTACATAACATTTAAGGACTAAGGAATTGATGCAGTTTGGATGCTGTGCAAACACCATAGAGAG
>JAOVVA010000019.1:7305575-7315649 GCA_028565275.1 Leiocassis micropogon
CTGCTTGGTTCAAAGACTTTTCTGATGTCCACCTCCTGGAGTCAATAATGTTTGAGTCCAAATAAAATCATCGTTATTGTTTATTGAAACTTGCTTTAAATTCCATCACGGGTTCATGCTTAATGCTTCTTGTTTTGGATGCCGATACAGGGTTAGGTACAGTATGCTCGCCTCACTTCCTCAGCTACATGAACTTTCTCGTTCAGACGATGAGGTGCGTCTCGGCTTCTATTTTGGGCTAAACTGCTTTGCTTTGACATTTTGGATTAGAAAAAAAAAAAAATCCATTCTTGCACATTTTTATCAATTTAAATGAAACAACTGAGGATTAGGAGCTTGTTAAAACTCGAATTTGAGATTTTACTGAGGGAGAACGGATGAATACCGGGGTACATGGCCCAGTAAAAAAGGTCTAGTGATGCCCATGACTGAACCAAACATCACAGATGAACTGCCATTCTGATCATTTATTTATAATATTTATAATTTATGTGAACCGTGCGCAGGTTGCTTTAAAAACCTGAATAGGCTATACAGTATGTTCATGGAATTCAACTTTGTATCATAATTATGCATACCATAAACCTTCTCCATTCAACTATGTATCATAATTAGGAATACCATAAACCTTTCTGTGTAAATTTTGATGTATCATCACCAGACCTGATGCTGTTTATAGATGGATCTAAAATTAATGAGTATTTTCCTGATAGAGAATGCATCGACTTAAAGCCTGGAGCAATAATCCTTTGTTAAAGGATTAGAAATCAGTCATAGTGGAAGCGGGAGGCTGCGCTGGCATGAAAGCGTAGTACAGGGTTGAGCAATAGCCACGTTGGATGGATTGGTATTTCTCAAAGCTGTCTCCACAGCCACCCATGTGCAACAGCTCTGGAATCATGTTTGTAACTGTCTGAGGAACAAGAGCCCCAGGGAGCATGTGCTTACTTTACCTCCAAACACAGACCTGTCTCTTCCACAGACACATAAAACACAGCCTGATTTACCTACACGGTCTCTAACACACTCACACACACACATTTACACTCTTGCACACAAACATTGTCCCTTTGAGAGCTCCATATGAAGAACAGTGTGTTCTAAACCCATCTGCCCAAAGAAGAAAATGAACTTGGCAGGGACAAATTTTTTCCTCCATCACAAAACTTTCAGCTGAAACACTAGCAAGCTTTTCACTCTATTCCTATTGACAGTAAGCAGGGAATAAACTCAGGTCAGTGTGTTTTGCGGAAAGAAGCGGGCCATTATTCCCGCATGAAGTGCTACGGTATAATAGCAACGGTCTGAGCTGGACGACAGAGACGGTCAGAAGGCACTCAGCGCAGCCGTAGCGAGAAAAATGATGATGAAGTGCAACATTAGCACAGTGATTAACTCCTCGCACGCTTCTCCGTTCAGTCCCATTTCCTCCAGCATGTCAGCCTGGTCCAACCAGTCCACACGAGATTCGCCCGTCTGCGAGAGCGAAAGCGGGAGCCAGCGTTCAATCTCTCCATCTCTCCATTACAGTCTCATTTTAGCACCACAAAAAAGGAGCTTGAAATTTTCATGAGATGCGGCTCCATCTGGCAAGGCAGCTTCACTTATAGCAATGTCGTTTATGGTCAAACAAGGATGCTGTGATGTAATGTGGGAAAGATTTGTAGGCCTGACTCATGCTGCTGCTGGGCTTTCCCGATCTCATCCGTAGAAACAAAAACAAATCTGACCTCTAGCTGTTCTGGTTGCTATGCTTCAGAAAAGATACAGAAGACATGAGATAATCTTGACTTCAAGTTAGATAGATAAAGATTGCAATGTCTTCTATTTCTCAAATATTTAACGTTTGGAGAAAAAAAACGAGGGGGCGAAAAAACCCTGTGCAGCAATCCACACATAGAGTAATTGTCTTTCATGGTATGTTATGGTTCAATTTATCCCTATTAATCTCTCGTTGTTTAGGTCAATGTTTCATTCAGTGCTAATCCACAAACTAAGCCAGATGAACTCTTTGACAAAACGTCTGATGCAATACCGTAGAGAATTCTGGCTAGTAAACACGTCTGGCTCGTGTAGCTACCGCTTCGGGTTCCCACGCTGTGTCTCGCAGCCGACCGGAGAGGTGGGAACCGTGTTGAACACTCTCCTCAGACGCAGGCTTTGGAGACACCACTTTGATATGCAGATTCCCATGCCCTACGGACAGCTCATCACCAACCCGGCTTATTAGCATTCCCCACAACTCTGGCAAAAAATAAATAAATAAATAAATGAATGAAGAAAGAAAGAAAGAACGCAGGAACAAAAACAAATTGTCGGCTTCGTTCTCAACGACAGCAGAAAAATCGAATCATTACGAAGGCTAACTGTTGTTCACTGTGAGGTGTAAAAAAAAAAAGGCAATAGGACCATGGACTGTTATTATTGTAGAATCTTTATGAAAAACTCCCATCATAAAATGGCGGTCAATTGTCGTTGCCAACAATTCACAACCTTACACAAAATTAGCCTCTGATGTTTGCTAATACATGTGCAGCATCTACAAGTGAGCCCAGTTAGGACAAAAGAAAAAAGTGAGAGCATCACAGCATACAGGATGACATATAGTTGGCCATGTGTCAAGATCCGAACCTACAGTATGTTTCTCAAGCTTCATGTTTCAAAGATGATGATTCTCCTTACATTCTCTCTCTCGGGAATCAAAAAAACGCACGCAGGCAATCCTTCAGGGGTATAATGATATGCAATTGCTGTAAAGCGATTGCATGGGCATGGTTTTTGCTCATTGTATCTTACGTGTTATGCGAGCCAGAGATCGATAGCCATCGATAGCCTATTAATAGACCAGACGGAGCTCGGTTCAGTCTGAAACGCAGAAATGTCAGCGAGACTTTACAATGAAAAGGAGGAAGTTCGATAGAAACCGATACCCCTCTCTGTTAACACAGATAGCCTCTTAATCATCTTGCTTTCCCATTGACTGGCTTATTCATGTGTTTTTGTAATGGGTCTTTTTTCAGAGCACGCTGTTATCCAATCTGGCTGGTCTGGTAAGTGGAGAAATGACTTTGCTGGATAGAGGGTGAGAAAACAAAAGGCAGGGTTAAAGAAGATCATGTTTTTACTGGCAGCTTTGGTGGCTTTCTGCCTTCTCATGTACAAAAAAATCTATCTTCCAAGAAAGATGTGTCGTCTGCCCACAGTTCTTTTTAATGCTGTACAGGGAAAAAGAAAATGAAATAGCTAATGCACATCTATGCTTCTTAATAGAAGTTCTGAGAAAGTTTGGTCAAATTTCCATGATAGGTTTAGAAGGAGCTGCAGATGGTCATGATGACAGACGATGGACGACGTGAGATGGCATATAGCTATCACTACAGTTTGTGTCACCTATAGTATGCTTGCAGACAGGAGACACAAAAAGTGATCATCAGATTCACCAGCTCTGTAGAGAAGTAGGAGTAACTCGGAGTCCCATCCCAGCGAATTCGAACGCATCCAGATGCTAATCCATGAAGGACAAATCTAGTGAGCTGATAGTTATCCAGAGCAGAGCTCAGTTCTGCATCACTGTCTCAAACCAAGCTCAAAGCCTATGTACTGAAGCCAACAGGGACATAAGGCAAGGAACATCCTGCCAGGGCCCAATAGACCATACAGTTCCGTCACACACTTTAGTCCTCCAATAGGAGTTCTGCGTGGAGAAAGGGCACAGTCATGTGATTTTCTCTAAGCCCGTTCAGTGGAGACCGGGTGCCTCCAGTAGGATGGGTCTTCACATTCGTCTCTGTCAGAATGCAGCATGCCATCCATTCATCAGGCCTGCCAAGTGCTGCCGCCCCTCCAGCCCGACACAGAGCACACGCAGGCCTGACTGCATTACAGCTATCCACTGGAGCTGCCCACAGTCACACTGATGTTTTTATTTATTAGGCCTTCCATTAGCCTGGAGCTATAAATCCAAATGCACTGCTACAACACAGATACCCTGCTAGCCATCCTGATAAGAAGAAATTTGACTTCAAGCCCAGTTCCCTGCGTATAAACCACACCCAGTCGACTTTGTCCATGTGTTTAAGTGCAATTCCAATGCACACGACTTGATATTTGGTCGTCTTTGTCTGGACTGGAGGCCCCTTTCAATCGCAATATGAATACGCAGGCAGAAATCCCGCACTGCTTTATGGACCAGAGACAGGCTTCAAATGGCTTTTTAGGCCCTTCATTTTAAACAGTGACTGAGAGCCAATGTCTGCTTGTGAATGCGTTCACATTCAAAAGCAATCAAGGTAATTCCAGTCGGCTGACACGCATGAACCCTGGGTTCAATACTTTCCCCAAAACTTAGTATTATTGATCCTGTGATGGTCAATTTAGTATAGTCTAAAGAAGTTAGAACTGTGAATCTACAAGCCAAGCAATTCGATAGTGTTCAAGTTGTGCAGTAGTGAGAATCTGGGCACTGTCTGATTCAATTCAACAAGGAGAAACTAGGAGGGTTGAGGCAGTCAACAAATGCAATACTGAGCAGCCTCAGAGAGAATCTTCGAGTCAACAAATTTAATACAGCCACTTTATCCCTTCATATGTTCTGGCAACTAGGTTTAGCAACAGGGAGGTCTCTCAAGCCCCATGGGCACGGGAGTTTATCCTAAATAAACTGGCGTCTTTATTGCATCTCTGTCTGATGCCAAGCCAAGCCATGCTTTAATTATGACAAATCCAGGCCATGTGCTTCTTGTGCTTGCCAGTAATGAGGGATGCTTAACACTAAATGGTGCAAAATAACCTCTGTCAACAACAAAGCAACATGGAGAATGACATATAAAAAAAGGAAAGGAAGAAGAGATAAAAGGAACCTGTCCGATGCGTGAAGTATTCATTAAGAAATCCACTGCAGTTATAACCGCTTGTCCAACTTTTTTTATTCAACAATCTTAAGAACATTCGTTTTGATTCAAATAAGGCTTTCCTAATCATGAAAGCCAAGCACATTAAACGCTCTTTAGTAGCCGGAAAGGGCCTGAGAGAGAGCGTGTGAAGTGCACCATTGTGCATCGCACCAAGCGAATGATTTGCTCTTATCTAACCCGAGACATTCATCATGGTAGCTAAATTAATTAATGCATAAATTAAGGAAGAATAACTGAGAGTAGTGTACAGTAGGAACAAGATGAATGTGATATACGCCGCTCAAGAGGATACAATTAATTTTTCCGAGCTACGTCAAGGCGCGGCATCACTATCACCACTAACAAAGTAACTCATTTGAATATCTGCGTCGCTCCTTCCGCACGTTCGAATGAGGAAATGCTCACTTAAACCCGGGAGGAACAAATGCCTGTGATAAGCGTTTTTTAATTGGAACTTTCGTTTCTTAATTTGGGCCCGGTGACATTAAAATCGGCCAATGATGAGAAATTCATGTAACGCTCTCCGCACCGTATACTGTACGTAAAAAAACAAACATGCCAACAGTTCTTCTTTAAGAATGAAATGATCACCCAGAATTTATATTTTGCTAATAATTGTGTGCTAATTGCTCTTGTCAGAAAGTTAATATAAACACGCCACGGGCAAACTCAAGCACCAACAAATACATTTAAAGCTCTATTAAATGAACGCATACATTAAATCATTAAGTAAATAAATAAATAAAACCTGCGCCTTTCCCGCTATAATTTCTTTCTCCACTTTCTCACTTTCTAAACCACAACCCCCCCCACCCCGCCCCGTGTTTCTCACACTCTTTTTTTCTTTTTTTTTGCAGTATCATTGCTAAATCTATTTGGGAACGCTTCTGGGAGCAATTGAGTGGAAATGGGTTTGTGAACATCTTGAAAATGGTGTCCGTCAGGATAATATGAAGGCTGTGCGCAGACAGAACCGTTAAATAGCAACGTTCTTCGAATTTGTTGCCTGGGCAGGGAACCAGGCACAAATAATATTAAAAAGCGCACCACCGATGATGAAGATGAATCCTTTGAACATCTTAAGCTCAGCAATTAAAAGTCTTAGACAGAAAGAAAAGTGTTAGACAGAGAGAGGTCCTGTGTAAAGCTTCTGTTGCTTTATGTTAAGACGTCAACTTATGTGACCTACGTGGCTCGCTGAATACCGTTTGTCAAGTGCAGATCATTTGTGGTCACCGAACCTCAAATACATGCTCGGTTTTATAGCCTACGTATGAAAGGCTTTGGCTTTATTTAGCATCAAAGATAACTTTCTTTCTCAAGCCCAGAACTCTATTTGTCAATGTCAGTGAACAAAGGGAAGGGGCAACTTATTCATGCCAAACATGCTTCTGGTTTCAACTTTCGTACGGCCCTCCGAGTGCTCATTTTTAATTAAAAGAACACTCCTTTCTTGTCTTTTAGCAGCTGTGATACCATTCTCTGTGTCTCTCTCTCTCTCTCTCTCTCTCTCTCTCTCGCTCTCTCTCTCTATGTGTGTGTGCTTACGGTGCAACCTGGAGAGGTGTCAGTCATGATAACATATCTTTCAATTACAATTTTAGTGTGACGGCGGTTCTGTCACCGTCCTGGTTTCGTCTCCTCCACCACACCATACCTGCAAATTGTTAATACGAAACGTGGGTCAGGGCCGCTCTGATTTCATGACGTCTCAAACTTTACGATTTTTCCATACTTCCATCTCTCTCTCTCTCTCTCCCTCCCTTTCTTTTACTCTCTCTTTCTCTCTTCAACACCGAGATAGACAGCCGGGCAGATTGAGGGCCAAGATTAGCTGGCATGTGCTCACAGAAGGCCACGGAGATACAGTACTAAGAATGAATAGCCATGTCATGTTGTCAATGTAGTAACCTTGGCAACAGACAAAATTCCTATTTTAGTCGTCTGCCCCGGCCATTGGAGTGGTAGAATTGGCGCGACGGCTATTCCGCACGCTCGGGGTTCACCAAGACACAACAGATACCTCAAAGACAGGTTGAGGAAAGTGTCTACGGAGATGCAACTTCACAGGAGCATCAATTCAAGCTAGAGAAAATGTGCAGAGGAAAAAAACTAATCTATCATTACACCTCAAGCCTCCGGCTGACTTTGGGTCTTAAAAGAGGAAAGACGGCATTAACAATAGCCAAAACCAACAAATGCAGGACAACAGCTGTGCCAAACATTTCATTTCTATTGATCGATTGCTCAAGTAGTATGAAAAAAGGAAAAGAAAAAGAAAGGCCTTAAGCCAGAGCTACTAATGGAGCGTACCAAGAATGAGCTTGCTTAGAATTTTTAAGCGGCACCGCTTGTTCAAGTTGTGGGAAAAAGTCACGGCATGGCAATGACGGCGCAGCCTCCCACCACCAAGAAGTAAATAAGGCTTTTATCCTAACAGTACTGTACTTCGGCTTCACTAAATTGTTAACACGTGCAGTAAAAAAATAATAAATAAAAACATGCTGAGTTTCAGGAAGCAAGCAATAAAGTGTAAAGTCACTTTTTTATGGAAATATATGACCAGCATATAAGGCTGAGCTCAGCAAAAAGTGGTAATGGTGATATTTGATGCACGTGAGAGTGTGTTTGGACAAACAGGATGGAAAACAGTGTCACGGTAGAGCTGCTGCTTCGATCCTGAGCTCAGGTTACTGTCTGTGTGGAGTTTTCTGTCTTTTCCATATGTTTCTGTGGGATTGCACCAGGTTCTCTGGTTTCCTCCACCCATCCAAAACAATGCGGGTAGATGGACTCACTCATCGTCTATACCGCTTTTTCCTGCATTCAGGGTCGCGGGGGGCCTGGAGACAATCCCAGCAGACTTAGGGCATGGAGCAGGGTACACCCTGAACAGGATGCCAATCCATCGCAGGGCACACATACATATTTAAGAACCCAGGCAATTTGGGAATGGCAATAAGCCTAATCTGCAGGTCTTTGGACAACCCACCAAGCATGGGGAGAACAAGCAAACTCCATGCGCACAGAGACGGGAATCGAGCCTGGCCAGGAATTGAACCCGGACCCTGGAGGTGCAAGGTGACAGTGCTAACCAGTACACGGGCTGTGCCCCGGGTCGACCACGAGGATAAAGCGCTTACTTAAAATGGATCCCCAAATAAATGAGACTGGAAGCAGGGTCTTAAATTGCGAAATGATTCCCCTTATATTCTGCTTGCTGTACTTCCTCCCCTCACTCTATAATGTACGCTAATGCAATATTCATCATACGCAGGACTTGTGTTCAAGGACAAACTCTCATAATCACTTCATTGTTGAGCAAAATGATACTTGCTTTGGTTGGTGCGGTGATTATTTGGAGATGTTAGAGAGCCAAAGAGCTGTATTAAAATCTAATCTTCACAAACCAACCTGGCTCACTCTGATGAGCCACAGGCCATTTATCATTGCCAGAACCTCACCTCCTACTGTTCTCCTCCTCCTCCTCCTCTTCTTCTGCTTCTGCTACTTGTACTGCTGTTGGTTAGCCCCCCCCCCCCACCCCTATTTCTCCCTCTGGCTCGCTCTCCTCGTTCCTCGGTTTCTTTTTCTTCCTTCTCTCCAGCCGTCTGTCTATAATCTTTCCCTGTACCTCTCCACCTCTTTGGCGTGTATCTTGCCTCCCTCGCCTGCTATCTGCTTCCTCCACATGGTGTTAATCTTTTGTCTCCCGTGTCTTGTCTCTGAAGCAGAACGTTACAACTTCATTCAGTCGCATGGGTCAGGATCGTGTTTTTCTGCTCGACATCACCTACAAACATGGAACCGAGGAGGATGGGGGTGTGGGGGGGTAGCGGGGGTTAGCTGATACCAAGAACAAAAGAAATTATTAGACCACCACATTCCACATAATTCATTACTGTGTTTCATTAGTGCACCGCCTGCCTGGGCTGTAAAATTGCCAGAGCAGTAGGATTTATAGGAGAACGTGTGAACCGAGGCAGTGTGAGCACAATAAGCTATTTACATTTGCTTATGTTCACAGCAAAACAATTAAGTCCAGCCTCCCTGTAGTATTTACTGCCCGCGTGCCATATTGTTCCTATGAGCAATCAATGCTTCGCCAAATGTAAACATTCCTATTTATACTTAAATGAGGCATGAAGCGCACATAGAACCCGCTGCGTATACGGGATGGAGGGATCCGAATAAAGCCTGCGGTTTTACCAGCCGGAAATGCAACATCGCGCTGAATACATGGGTGTTTAAAATGTAAAATGTTCCCTGTTAACTGTCAAGTGCATGTACTGTAGTAGGAATATTATAGGAATATAGGAATAATATTACAGGAACACACTCATTGATTATACTGCGGTGATAATGGGGTACAGGGGGTAGCTCAGTGGTTAAGGCATTGGACTTCGGTTCAGATGGTCGTAGGTTCAAATCCCACGACCACCAAGTTGCCACTGTCGGGCCCTCAACCCTAAACTGCTCAGATGTACAGTATAACGAGATAAAAATGTAAGTCGTTCTGGATAAGGGTGTCTGCCAAATGCACAGTATTTACTGTATATAACACACACAGGAAAGCAATGTATTCTATTCTACCATTCAAGCCACAATAGCAATAGCATAGCAACTCTGTCTCTAATTCAGCACCTGTTCAGTTGTCCACTCCTACCGTCATGAATCAACCGATAATTGTCATGAAAGCAGACTTATTTTGAAATAATATTTGTATATCTGTGGGAAAAGCTAATGAATGCTTAAAATCTGCTTTATAGCTGAACCGAAGGCTACTTTCAGTCAGATCATAATCATTTTAATAAGTCTCAGCACAGTTATTATTAGCACATACTGATATCCATGTCTACGAAATGACAAGTAAGCATCTGTATGTGTTTTCCATTTAGCAGTAAGATTATCAAAGGGTGCTCATTTTCATTCAGTGTTGGATGAACCTGCTTTGATTGGCTCACAGGTTCTTCTTTTCTGATTAACTTTACGTTGCTGCAGACAAAACAAACATTAGCTATAGAAAGACACTTTGCCTTAGTACATTTTATCATACAGAAGTGAACAACATGCCATCTTCCATCTAACTTTATAATACAATACAATACCGCTAGGACAAATTCCAATTCCGAATGTCTTCCTATTTATTATATACTGCATG
>JAOVVA010000019.1:7320326-7334292 GCA_028565275.1 Leiocassis micropogon
ACCTCCACATCATTGCATTCAGTTTTTATTCACGATTTGTATAGTGTCCCAACTTTTTTGGAATCCGGTTTGTACATAATAATAATAATAATAATAATAATAAAAACCTTGCTACATGCACTGTGTTAAGCTGAGGCTTGTTATAGCACTTGCATATCATTGCTCTTTAGTTTTTTTTATTTTGAGTACTTTAATTAAAAATAAATAAATAAAATTAGTTATAAGTTATAAGTTCATTTGTATAGTTCTAAACGTATTTAGGGTATTTTTACCTACTCACTTTTTGTCATGACATTATGTAAATTACACAATGACGTCATTTAGCGACTTCTCGCGACTTTTAGGACAGCCAATGGCTAATTTCCTTACTAAGGAGTTGGCAACACTGCACATAGAGGATTTGTGTCAGAATTTGTGCAAGTGACTTAAATCTAAGCAGCCCTGTAACCCCCAAATTCCAATCCCCCCAAAAACAGCTGGCTGATGAGTGAGTGAGTGAGAGGAAAAGTTGAAGATACTGCAATTAATTAAAAAATTAAAAATCTAATTCTATAGTTTATAGCTGCTGAAACATAAGCGATAAGAGGAACTAACTTGGCTCGCAAACATTCTATCCATGGGAAGGATTATGATGTGTAGTGGTACCTTGGCATAGAATTTCCAGCCTTGCAAATTTTTTCACCGTAAGAACTAAATATTACAAAGAAATGTTATGCATTTTCCTAGTACTAGCGACCGCGCCGGTCCCGCATACTTCTGTTTGCGTGCACATCTGGTTGCTCGTACTTTTGGTAGCTGGTCAAAACTTATTTGCATCATTGGAAAGACAAGCGAGTTTACATAATTTTTTTTTTTTTTTGCATTTTGTGCAGGATTTAATAAAGACATAGCACCATGGGTCCCAATAATGTTATCAAGCAAAAACAATCAGCAAAAACAAACAGGAGCCACTTTCAGTTTCATTTTTAAAGCACCAAGAGAAATCATAAATTAAGGTGAGGTTTAATGTCTATTTATTTCATATTTGACTTCATTTCCTTAAATGTTTTGATTGTTTTTATATGCAAAAATATAATTATAGTGTTTGAAATTGGTAATATTGGTAATATTCTTTGGGCGGCTGGAATGGATTATCTGCATTTACGAATTTTTGCCCTAAGAACTACCACTGTATTATTTATTAAAAAATTCCAAATTGGAATAGTTGACAAATCACTGTGGTATTAGAGGGATACAAAACTTTGGAAAATTTTCTTCCTTACTTAAAGCATATAGTGCTTTTGTTTACACTGGTAATACTGCTTAATTAGGAAAACACATTTCAAGGTAACATTTTAAATAATGCAGAGGTTTTACAGCTACTGAACACCTTCTTTTCAACTGACATAAATCTGTCCACCATTCATATACTCATTCACACTGACAGCTGCTGTTAAAAACAAAGTATTTGTCCATGCTGATGTTCGCAAGACAAATCAAGTGATAGATTTTCATTAAGACAAGTTCGTGTTTGGGCTGAGTTACATCATCCAGAGCGTTCTCTTACAGTCGTCGTAAGTGTTATAGTACACGATGCACTAAACTTCTTCCAGGAAATCTTTTTGCATTTACGGGATACACAATACCTTGGGAATGGAATACACTGAATCTTACCTCAACTTCATTCACGACCATCTTTAAAGTGCAACATTAGAATCAGGACGGTTAAACTTGACCATGATGATGGGCTTGGACTCGACTGATGCAGACAGACTTGTGACTGCAGGTGCTCAATAATTCAGGACTGAAATTCCCACAAACATTTTTGTACCTGAGCTTCCAATAAAGAAAATGGACTTAAACATCTGTCCTGTTATACTGAACCTCCAGCCTCCTAACACACACCATGAGTGCAGATCAATCCCTGCTATCTGATATCACCCAAATGAGGATGGGTTCAATGTTGACTCTGTTTCCTCTCAAGGTTTCTTCTTATTGCCATCTCAGGGAGTTTTTCCTTGCCACCATCACCCTCTGCTTGCTAATCAGGGATAATCTGATACTTCCGATTTATACATATTTCCTCAGACTTTTAAACCTTACTTTCATAATCTTGTGAAGTGTAAAAAATGACCATTTTTAAAAGTGCTATACAAACAAAATTGCACTGAATTGAATTGAATAGAGTCACATAATGTTGATGCTTGGTAAGTGAAATTTAAAAAATCTGCTTTTAAAATTAATTTTATAACATTTCTTTCTCAGTTCAATGACTCAACAAAAGCATTGATGTATATTTACTTTGACGTTTGATGTTTGATATGCGACATCATCACTTCACGATGGATTGTAATTCTTCTATATATTTCAGCACACTTAGTTTGGAAATGATATTTGGCTTGCTTATACAGTACCTATAATATGATGTAATGGATATTGTGTGAAGGCTTTGCAAACTTCACGCCCCAAGGAGACTGAATATGGGTGGTTTGAAATATGGCAAACTTCTTTCTGTCTGAAATTTTAACGGTATTGTTGCGATCTTACTTGATGAATGATACAAAACTATTAAAAGTATGCAAGCTAACGACAGTGGTGCAATTATTGCAGAAATTGTCTGAACAGTAACAAAAAAAAAGGTTTTGTAGATTTTTTTAATGCTATTCTATTTAACATATGTAATAATTTGTGTTTATTTCCTGTACGTTTTCCATCTGTCACATCTATTCTCTTTCTTCAATAATTGGTTTAATATTTGTGTTCCATGCTCTTTATGAGACCTCATACTGAGACGCATCTAAATAACACTAACAACATCTTAATGTAGCAGAACAATGGCTTTGTGGTAGCATTTCTGCCTTACACCTCCAGGGTTGGGGTTTGAATATCGCCTCCATTGTCTGTGCATGGAGTTTGCATGTTCTCCCCGTGCTTGATAGGTTTCCTTCCAGTCCTCTCAGTTTCTTTTAAAGTCCAAAAACAAGCGCTCTAGGTTAATTGTGTTTCCAAATTGCCTGGAGATTTGGCAGGTGGCAAAAAAAACAAACATAAAAATATAGTGTTCTGTTCTGGAAACAAATTAAAAAGCACATCCACCCATCAACAGCAACAATACATGAAAGCACTATGAATGCACAATACACTCAGACTGATCGAGCTTATAGTCCTGGCAGCTCTGCAATGCTTTCTTTAGCCAATAGGGGCGCTAAAAAGTCTCTAACCTGGCATATTAACATGAGCAGCTTTTATAGAGAGATCATTTGCATGTGCTAGGACGTCAAACAGACAGGAGTCTCTCGGTCCAAAAGGAGACTGCCGCTTTCAAAAGACCACCACTGAGGACCAATGTAATTGTCATGCTGGGATGATTTGGTCCTTGGTAGTGTCTCACTGCGCTGCGCGTTACTTGCGCGGCAAAAGAAAAAGGCAAAGTGGATGGTGGCCGTGTGGTAGCACAGCGGGAGCAGGAGTTAGGAGCAAGGGGAGACGGAAGAGGAGGAGGAAGTGGCGATGGCCGCTGTTCACAGCACTGATTATGCAGGTGTAATTGCACACGCACAGGGGGAGTGCAGCCTCAAGGTCAGAGTGGTGTGGCTCATCAGCTTCTGCCCGTATCAGTTTAATTAACTCCTCCGAGGGGTCCGCCAAAAAGCCCCTCATTGAACATGCAGCCCGGAGAATAGACGCACGTATGAAGGGGAAGCCTAGCGCCTAGCTGAAGTTGATGTATGAAAATCCTGCTTATTCACAGCTGAATACACACATCCTGAGAAATGACTATATCAGATCAGATTACATCAGTGCTTCTCATTTTAATGCACTAGCTCAGTTTATAGGAAAATATTATGGTGATGCATCACTTTTTGCCATTTTGTCATACATCTTTTGATCAATAAACAGAGATAAGATGTCAGAGGCGGACTTGCGAGGGGACAGAGGGCAAAGATTGGAAATTATTAATGCTACTGTTCTCATGGCTTGGATATGTCATTATTAATCTCCTTGAGGACAGTAATGCCGAATGGACAGATATAGACAGTCAGTAAGCAGGCTGCATACAAAATATACAGTATATACAGTAATGACAGGGTGATGTCACTAAATCGTCAAGTGCACCTTGATGCATGACGAGACGGCGCCCTGAGAGTCCGCTGAAGCCATTTGACATGCTGATGCTACGCTCAAGGCAAGCAACGTACTGTAGTCCTTCTTAAGTGCCAGGTCAACCAGGGCCTGGTCTAAAAAGTGCCATTAGCTGTTACTTTATGAAGCTATTATCAAGATGTCGGCAGGAGACGATGTTTGTGGGGGTCGTTGAGGACAGATTGGTATCGCCTTGTTTGCTGATCAATCCAGAACTTTAATTAGCAGAGAGGTCAGGCCTGGTTGACCCAAGACGGCAGGTACAGCTCATCAGAACAGGGCTTACAGGTAAGCGCAGCCCTAATCTCCCCGCCCATCGCGCTCAAATTAAAGCCGTAAATGGGAAATTGATTTCTAGCCCCGTGTCCGCTGCAATATCTCCCTTTGTCTTAAGGACATTAGGCAGTTTCACTCCATGCCTAAGCACTTCTTTTAAACTTCCAGTATTGATACTGAAAAGTACTGGCGTCAGGCCAGATCAAGTGATCCACCAGTGCTCTGTTCATGGTTCCATGAACGAGAAGACAAGATTTTCACACCTGGCTGCCACTGGAGGGGGAGGGGGGGAGCTGGGGGGTTAGGTTAATGATAGAACTCCTAGAAGTCCAGCAAATGACAAGCCAAAGAAACCTCAGCGCTGTAAGCACCCGCCAGTCGTTGGAGTGCAATCCACTTGCGTTTCTCCAACTCTCTTTTTTGCTCTTAAAAAATAACAAAAAAAAAAAAAAGTATGCATGAGTCAGCAAAACTGGAGAGACAGACATTCTGCGCGAATCGTCCTGCTCTCTGAGAAATCATATAGAGCCTAATAGAGTGTAATCCATTTCCCACCCAATATGTCAACTCTCCTGGATCTCTCTTTGGCTGCTGCGCTGTCGATGCCTCCACTTACGGCAGTGCACCATTTGTCATTCTAATGAAGTTCTCAGAGGGTAAAAATTTCCCCCTGAAAACATTTCTCAACGAGTCAGCAGGTGGGAACATAAAGTGCGCAATGACGTTTTCAAGTTGTATCCAAACACACGCAGGAGTATGCTTTGGACAAGTCTGGAGTCTGGAAAGTGCCGGGACACAGAGCAAAAGTGCGTCACGAGATAGAACGAGATGCCCCGATTTCAGGGTTTACGGGCTCCATTTTCATCCGTCTGCTCCGCTGTGTGTCTCCTCTAGAGGCGAAAGAGAGCTATGGCACATGCAGGAAGAAGCCAAGCAGAGAGAAGGAGAAAGAGAGAGAGAGAGAGAGAGAGTGATAAATGTGCCAGTACGGCACAGCTCTTTTCTCATTTGTTAGGCAGCCATGTGTGAAAATGTTAATGAAGGCCTCCATAATGTCGGAGATTCTGACTATTAAAATTTCCTTCACGTTCCCGGCTTTCTGCTTACACACCGACTATTGTGTGCATCAATCCTTCCTCTGTCGTACTAATAATAGGTCTAACTGCCTCCATCAGCCAGGGAGATCTGCCTCTCGACTTCTCCCCATCTCTCCTTCTCTGCTGCCGCTTACGCGACACCCACAGCTGAGAAAACTTCATTAATACCAAGCAGCGAAGGACAGTGACATTCTGGCGTCCATCATCTAGCCTGCCCCTCATCGACTATGCAATATTAAGAGTACATATATACGCCGAAATATTTCTTGGGTCGCTGTTGTGCACTACGATGATTTCCAGGTTTCTTTATAATGCATGAAGCGAAAAAAAACTAAACAAAAATAGTCCTCATCCTCATCGTGTTGCCGCTGACCCTGAAGACTTCTTCATTTATTGTATGTATTTATAACTAAGTAGGCTACGTAGAGTATTTTAAAGAAAACTTGTTTGTGTGTTCCGGATGCTCCAGGCAGATGTTTTGTTTTCCTTTTCTTTTTTGCAGAGTGATATCCCAACGTCTCTCGGATTAGCATTTATTCCAGGCACAAGTTTGCGTAATTACTATAAATAGAGTCTGAGGCAGTATAGGTGGCGACCTTAATCTTTCAAAGTAGCTCGTGTGTACGGGACTGTGGAACGATATGTCATGCAGAAATCACCGTGCCAAGGTAACACGTCATACACCTTCTCGAATCGATCGGCTTAGAGAAGCAAAAAACGAGCCATGCATATTCAAAGAGGTTATGATTCACTGTGCTGTTTTTAACAGTGAAATTGGACTACGCTCGGATTTCCAATGCCAAACCCTCATCAAACTGTCAGACTTTTTTTTTTTTTTTTACATATTATGACATAGCTGTGACAACACGCTCTCATTCTGTCTCTCTTTTGTGTCCCCTTTTTGTTAGTTTTTTTTTTTTTTGACCCCCAGTGCTACCAGTGAGGCGAGTAAGGAGCAGGTGGGCCAGCCCCAGGGCCCGGAGTCCTGCCAATTAAAACACATAGAGCATACACACCAGCCGTGCAACACAACACAACACACACTCTCACACTTGTATTCTCATGCAATAGGATAGAAAGAGAAAGTCTTCGCCTGTGCCGGCCCCTTTCCCAAAAAAAGAGCAGATTTCATTCCATTTTAGGCTCTGACGTTCGTTAGCCGTCACTCACACCCACCTGACAGCGTATATTCTGATCGTCTGGGCCGAGTCTCAGTCGCAGACGTGATTCAGACAGCCGCCTCTGGTACAGATCGAGACAGGGCGCAGGGAGAGCGAGAGAAAGAGAGAGAGAGAGAGAGAGAGAAAGAGAGAGAGAGCGCTCTTACACGAAACTCATCAGGAAGCCAGCCGGGTCGTAGAAAACAAATCTAAATATTTGTTTTGTCTCGAGGTCCCCTCAAGGACCAGCAGATTTATTTTCAACTCCGCCTGAGGAGGAACGGCACGGCCTCCGCGACATCTCGGGAAAGTTAGAATTCCTATGTTTTTGTTCCTCAGTGGATTTTTATTAGGGATGCGATATTAATATTCAGTTCAAAAGTGTGGTATCCAGAGAGGACTCGTAATAATCTGCTTCCTAAACAGATAAACAGAGCAGTTCATACAAACGCTCAAGGATTTCTGGACGATAACTAACTATCGGGCCTTGTCGCATATTAAACACATTTATATCTTATCTAGGGCTAAATAAAAACGAAACGCCTTCGCTACTCTAGTCGGTTCGGCAAAATACAATCAGCGATAAACTGAAGAATTGTGTATTTCTTATTATTTTATATAAAGCAGAAGAATACGACTATTATTTTTTATGTAATCAATTCTCTCTTTCAGGACGGTTCCAGTTATAAATAAGTTTTTTTTTTAAATTGTGTTCCTAAAACACACACACACACACACACACACACACACACACAATAAAGGCGTGCTTTAACAGACTGTGTGTGTACGTTCAGACACCAGCACCGAACCTTCTTTAATGATGACAAAAAACAGACAGCGCACAAGTCCTTGCGCAGGCCGCCACTTTATTCTTATTAGCTGAGAGGGCACGATCGTCTCCCTGACCCATGGCTTAACAAGTGTGTGTGTGTGTGTGTGTGTGTGTTGCTGTGTGTGTGTCAAAGTTCCATTACCAACCCCTCTCCAATTAACTCTAAATCAGAAGGTTTGTATTTTTAGGTTGTTATGTGTATGGTGTGAGTTGTGTGTGTTTTGCTCAGAGATGGGGAACAGTCAAATTCTGTCTGATAATCACAGTGAAGAGCAAAACACACATACACACACACACACACAGAGCAAGCGAGCGACAGAGAGAGAAACTCTCAGAACCATGCAGAAAGAGGCAGTCCACACACACACACACACACACACACACACACACACACACACACACAGAGAGAAGCTCCACACACAGAAAGAGAGAGGCAGGCTTCACACACACACACACACACACACACACACACACACAGAGAGAAGCTCCACACACAGAAAGAGAGAGACAGGCTTAACACACACACAAACATGCGCGCGCGCACACACACACACACACACACACACACACACACACACACACACACACACATCAGGAGTGACAGAAAGAGGAAGGGAAAAAGAATGTGACTCCACAGACACACAAATACCCACACATCAGACTCCATACACACACACACACACACAGCATCAGAGAGTGAAAGAAAGAGAGAGAGACTATACATGCAGACACACAAACAGAGCAAACTCCACACACACACACACACACACACACACACACATCTAATGTACCATATTCTGTAGGTCATGCTCTTATAACTTCCTCAAGCTCTGTAAGAAACTCTATATGTGTGTGTGTGTGTGCGTGTGTGCGGGCGTGTTCACTTTATTATGTCAGCCTATAATAACGCGTCTGAATGAAGCGCTAGCGTGTCCTGTCTCGCCGAGGTTTCTGACTTCTCTGCGGTCGGAATCCGCAGACGTTTCTGAGCAGCCGTGATTTATCATCAGTGACATTCAGTGACTTGGGGTGACATTCTGGTTTTATGAAGCCCGGGTCTTTTATGTGGCCGAGACTGCGAGGAGACGACTGTCCGCCCATCGTCTTTTATGCAGGGGGGCAGAACATAAATTTCTCCATATCACTGCTCGTGATGACAACGGCCCATCTCTGGGAGCGGAGATAATGATTCGGTATTAAATAAGTAAGGAATAAAACGCTCCAGGATGTGGCGGTTGTACAAAAACTATCGTCTACAAGGTGGTGTGGAGTTTACGGTAGTTCAATAACGGCATGTTTTATTTCTCTTATACCACAGCGGAGAAGTTTAGACGATGTTTAACATTGGATTTGTATTCTGATTAGGCTAATATTACGATTATTAGGGCAATATTAGAGTCCGTATAGAATATAGAGTACAGAATTATACATGCACACACACACACTGTATGCTGCTACAGGAAACGAATCAACGGCCAATCAGAATTCGATACTGCTCTGGGTTAATACACAAACCCTACTAACCTTCCTTAGAGTCCTAATGAACTGCATATTTGGAATGCACTGCTGATGTTCGATACACAGACCAACTTGGAGTGTGTATCCGTGTGTTTATATATGTGTGTGTATGAGTGGGTTTAGAGAGAGGGGGCCTCTAGTGGCTCTGCAGTTTGGAAAGCCTTGAAAGTGTTTTTAAGCCATGAAGGTCTTGCTGCCTGCTGACCACCTCAGTGGCTGTGTGTGTGTGTGTGTGTGTGCGTGCATGAGAGCAGCTGGAGGTGAATAAGTGGGGCAGCCATCGTCGACCACCCTGCCTTCCTGCCTAATTACCTCTTTGCCCTGGTGCTGTTTGTGTCTGTAAATAAGGCCAGGCTATTGACATGGACCCGTGCCTGTGATGTAGCACTCATTAGACCCAAGCGCGGCCCTCTGACCAGACTCCATTAGGCCCTCGTGCGAGACAACACGCGGGCTCAACATACACGATGAGACGTAGCGAGAATGATAAGAGGCAGAGCATGATCAAATGTAGCGAGAAGCAGAAGCAGGGACCGAGCCCTCTATCACAGCCTCGGTTCCCGAGGGATTACTCTATTGGGAGCGGGAGATCCAGTGGGAATTTCTGCGAATACGACTTTTCTAGGCTGCAATCAGAAATCTGCGGCGAATACCATCTATTGTCAGACATCGTGCTCGAACGCTGCCAGAATGACTCACTTCTCTTTAAATAGCACGCATCAGCTTAAGCACCACGTAATAATTACACCAAACCACTTCTTTTTTTTTTTTTTGGGTGCTGGTGGGGGAGGGGGGCATCATTTCTTATCCAACTCCAGCAGAAGACGGTAACGCAGTGAAAATAATATAAAAGTGCATTACAATCAGTCAGTCCTTTAAGCGCTATGCTACACGAGCTCGTCCCATAAAAAGCGCACACCAGCTCTACCTCGCCTGCCAAGACAAAGATGGAAAAAAGCTATTTTACTGAAGGCATTTGTTTGTTTGTGTGTTTCTTCTACTCTCTTTCATCTGCGTCTTTCAAGGCTGCCTCCCTTCCACTCCCTCCTCCATCCCTGGAGAGAGAGCGAGCATGAGTGGGACAAGCGAAAGCCCAGTGCGCCCCTTTGAAGAGGAGAAAAAACCAAAAAAAAAACAGAAGAATTGAAATGGGCGGCCGCTGAAATGTGAAGGAGGAAAAAGATGAAGCAAGTCAAGCCGCCTGTGAAGACGCATAGGACAGACAGAAATGGAAAAACAGGCTCAGAATGAAAAGAGGGGATAAGATGAAGAGGGAAAAAAGAGAGGGGGGGAGGGCCGAGAAAGAAAAGCGAGAGAGTCCTCCATTCCAAAGTGTGCAGAAGATAACAGAAAGTACGGAGCGGTCCGTGGAGAGAAAAGCACACAAGCGGGATCAGAGACGGCTCAGAGCGGGGACTGCTTTAATACCACTCCGTTCACTCATTATTATTGATCCTAAACCTGAAGGATATCGGCTGAAATCTATAGGGGCCACAAGGGGGCAGTATAGAGAGGACCTGCACCTCTTCACAAGGGGGAGGGGGGAGGGTGTAATTCTATTTTTAGATCAATAGCAATATCATGCTTTATAACAAAATAATAATATTACGAAATAAATGAACAAATGAATGAATGAATAAATCAAAGAATACAAAACATTTTGAGACACCAAGTTAATGATAAGTAATTATAAACTAATTATAAACTAATCTATTCAATGATTAATGTAAAATAAAATGAGAACCTTGGAGAACCATATTTTACTATTTCCTTCTCAAAACTCTACTAAAGTGTGTGTGTGTGTGTGTGTTATTTCTATAGCTGAAATGCACCTCAGATAACATTTTTCTTACCTCATGGTCCCTTTATTTCACTCCTCCTCCAAATGCGTCATTTCAGTATCTATGTAAATGAGTTACTGCTAAGCCACGCCCCTCCACAGAACTGCAGAACTCAAGGTCTCTTCTTATGAGGTCACACTCGCGTGAAATCTAACTGGTTTGATTAAATCCCAGCCATTAAAAAAATCAAAAAGGCAGAAAACAATAGGCAGGGAATGCTTTTTCTTTGTTTGTGCACACACACACACACACACACACACACACACACACACACAATGAAGACCCATCTATCTAAATTTCAGAAAAATGACTAAAAAGTGATTTTGGCATAATACTTTCCCTTGAAGCTTCTTGCCTCGTTTCATACAGTCTTGTAACCTTTCAATGCTTAAGCTTTGTACATCCTTGCACAGTATTTCCTGCCCATCGCCTTCGCTTAACTTTTTTTTCAATGGACTTTCTCTGCAGCAATGTGTCAGTAGTACAGTGTTAGCTTGTTTAAATAAAGTATTAGAGGTCAGAGTATTGAACGGTTAAACTTTCAATACTTTCTCTATTCCTCATCATAAAATATCAATTCTCTGCGTCCGCATAAACGCCAAATCAAACTGGCAGTCCGTGAGACTGTTAGAAGTGTAACGAGCAAAACAAGAGATGCCTTGCACTCGTTCACAGAACAACAACCCGACAGGAAACCTTCAAAGCCACCAGGCATGGTTTATCACCGTTTGAGAAGCCACAAAGGTTGCTGGGATGTCTCAGGTGGTTTTGTAATTAAGATCTCCTTTCTTTGTCTGGCCCACTTTGTTTTTCGCTATTCAGGGAAGTGTGGCTGTGGCGCTCAACGCTGTGATAATGTCATAATTATTCAGCGCAGAGAGGCTCAAAGGAGGAGGCTGTGGTGATGGATTCACTTCCGCAGCGAGGGACAATGGTTTGTGTTTTAGCACAACAGCAACAATTTGGGAAAAAAAAAAAAAAAAAAAACTTCCACTTTTCTTTCTGTTGCATTCCTCCTGTGACGAGGCTGTCCGTTATTTGTTTTCAGCTTGATGCATCGCGCGCGTGCTCTGGGACACCTGGTATATACAGTGACAGGCCGCTGTGTTCACCTTTCCTGCACCGTCCTGTTCTACTAGCACTCTGGTCTCCCTAAGATGACCCTCTCTGGCTGAAAAAAAAGTGCATACGGAGAAAGGACAGGAAATATTAATCATGTTGTTGACAACGAGGCCATCGTCCACGTGGCTCAGCTTCTCGGGTCGCGTCGCACAAAGGCATGGACTAAGCGCATGACTTCCCCTCACCTTTACCTCCATCTTTCATCCATCAACAAGGTAAAAAGAGTGAGTTTTGATCGGACTGCAAGACTAATCCTACTTTTATTAATATCAACGTGCGCCTTTATGCCATTATGTGGTTTCTTTTCTATAACAACAGATTCAAAGTGGACGAGGGAAGGAGTCTCCAGTGTCAGTGCTTGATGACTCCTTAGTTTATTGATGCTATAATGCAAGTGATAACAGGAAGTGACTTTTTTCACAAATGTTACACAACATTAAAAGAGGTAGAACGTATGAGATGCAGTTCATAAATAAATTAAGAATTGCAATTAAATTCCATGATAAAAGTCATGGTTGAGTTTTTGGTCCTGTGCAGTGAAAAAAAGGAGACTTTTTTTTCATTTATTAGGTAGTTGGTGGCGCAGTGGCGTAATGGTTAGCATTGTGGTGTGTTTCCTCCCACAGTCCAAAGACATACAGATTATGCTACCTGGTGTTCCCAAATTGCCTGTAGTGTGTGAAGTGTGTGGTGTGTGCATGAGTGTTGTCTGCGAAGGATTGAAACACTGTCCAGGGTGTTCCCCGCTTTGTGGATTACATCTCCTGGAATAGGCTGAATGAATGATTAAATGAATTAACGAATGAATAAATATTAGGATTAAATGAAACTGTAAACATATGAAATGCACAAGGAAGCAAAGCCCGGGGGCCTCAGAGTGGTGCAGTGGTAAAGTGCTCGTCCTATCATCCGGGGATCGCAAGTTCGATTCACGGGTGATGCTGTAACCTCTCGCAGCCGGAGAGGCCGAGCTCTCTCAGAGGGGAGGGATGAGCGGTACTTAGTGCTCCCATGTGGTCGGCTGGCGTCACATGGTTTGGAGGAAACACTCCCGACTGAGTGGTAGTAGTAGCCTTAATGTGGGAGCCCCCTAGTGACAGGGAGGAATTGGATATGACTAAAATTAGGGAGAAAATCAGGGAAGAAAAAAAAAAAAAAAGCACAGAACTACCTGCCTCAAAATGAATAAATAAATACTTATGTCTTGGTACAGGTATCTACCTGCACTCGATTGTTGTTTAGAATTTAGAATGTTAGCTTTGGATGAATCAACATATTTTTTTGTTAAACTTAAAACACTGACTATACAGTTTGCTGTTTTTAGTAAGAATGTATACATCACTCACCCGAGCAGCATACAGTGAAACCTCGGATTGCGAGTAACACGGTTTGCGAGTGTTCCGCAAGACGAGCAAAGATGTTTAATAAATTTTGACTTGGAAAACGAACAAGTCTTGGTTTACGAGTACCGAGTATAATTTAGCACGTATGCACTTCTTGTTTTGATCACGTAAATCACAACTGAGCCAACGTTTTTTCTCTCTCTTGCGCTGCGAAATTGCCGGTAATCGTCTCCCCTGCTGGGTCTTAGTGCTCGTCTCTTACTGGTATAATCAACATCCGTGCACACGTGTACTGTACTATAACACTGTGACCATGGGTGTGCACGTAAAACATATTTTATTTTGTGTTTGTAAGCGTGTGTAACAGCGCGTGTGTAAAGCAAATGCAAGTCTCATTAGAGAGGTTAAAGATCCATTTTCTCTCTATGCTCAAGGCTCAGCCTGCTCTTTGTGTCTCTTTGCGCCCGCGTCATTGGACACACACACACACACACACACACACACACACACACACAGACCCCTCCTACTTTCGCCTTCACAGATACACACACACACTCTATCTCTCTGCTCTACACAGGAACACTGCTCTGTCGCGATTCTTTTCAAAGGTAAAGTGCAGGGTAATTTGTTTTATTTTTACTTTACAGCAGTGATT
>JAOVVA010000019.1:7335890-7350044 GCA_028565275.1 Leiocassis micropogon
TAATTATTTTTATGTATTTATTTTTTTGGGCTGTGGAACGAATAATTTGAGTTTCCATTATTTCTTATGGGACAATTCGATTTCGTAATGAATTATGCTCGTAATCCATGGTTCCACTGTAGTTTGTTGCTAACAATACCCTAACATGGGGGCGTCCAGGTTCCCACTTTTGCCTGTCTGATATTTTTTAAATAAACTTGTTTACCTTACTTTTCAAACCTGTACAAATTCCATATCTCTGAATTGATATTTCAATATTTTTCTACAAGTCCTCAGTGATGTTTCTATAATCTGAATTAACCGAATTAATGGAGTAAATCAGCCAGCACTAGTCAAAGCTAGATACAGTAGTACTTACTTGGATCACAGCTCACGCCGAATCAAACATTTCAAATTTAAACAAACATTTTGTTACATCCCTAGTATAAAACAACAAAAAAAAATCATGCATTCATCATTGATTATTTTTCATACTGTATTTTATTCCAAACTTTACATTAAGAAATAAGGGTTGTGATGGGTGACGACATGCTCAGGCTGTGAATGTTGTGGATCACGCTCCTGCTGCTTTGTGGCCAGTCAATAAAAGGCCAGCGAGCAGTTTTCCCTAGAGGGGTCCGGAGCCCTTGTCTCCTCACGCGCTTCTTATGGGCGATAAAAGGCTCTGTTTATGCACCAACCTCCAGGGAATAGCCTGCTGTCTTGCCCTCTCCATCACTTTCTTTTAAAGGCTGCAAACTCATTTCATCCCTCCATCCTCTTATACCTGCATTTCTTTCACGGAGCTCCCATTCTCTCTTTCTCTCTCTTTCTCTCTCTCTTCCACCCTCAGCCCTTTGCCTCATCCTCTCCTCTTCCCTTCTCAATGGGTTTCCCTGCTAACCTTTCTGCGGCTTTTGTGGTTCCTATAGTCCCTCCAGGGGGAAATGCAGACGATGTGGCTTGGCTGAGGAACGTTGTCTCCACCCGCATCCCCGGAAATGTCCAGCATCGCCTGATGCACACAGTAACATGTACTTCCAAATCTTAACTTTCAGCACAAGGTGTAAAATATAATCAAGCAACAAGATGGGCTGAGAAATTTGATTGACGTTAAAATAAAAAAAAGGTGAAGAGAAACTGGCATTTAGAAGTAAGTCCTTGCTTAGTGCTCACACACCCACAAAAAAATCAATTCCAGCCTACCAACTCGATATCTACACACATTCTACCCAGTGGATAAAATATGAAAGGTATTTGTTTTAAAAAATAGATCCTTCCACTAACCGGAGCGGCAATTGTCTGTGAATAAGCCACCAATAAAAGAAACTATTTACATGTCAGAATAATGTGTCATCTTGAAATGAAAGGAAGTCAAGTATGTGGAGAGAAAAAAAAAAAGCATGTGGAAGATATCCCACCCTTTATGTGCTTTAAACTGAATTCAAGACAATGTCTAAAAAAGTGGAAGAAAAAGTTGCCTGAACCTTTTTTTTTCCCACCAGGCTCTCTGCAGGTTATCTCAGCAAGCCCGAGGCTAGAAAGAAACACAAGTGTGTGAAAAGGGTAGGGTCTCTTTACAAAGACTGCTAAATGAGATTACCTTACGGTTGTTTGTTTTCCGTGAAAATACCTCCTCGGCTTCAGGTAGCAGAAGGCATGTGTAATTATTTCAGGGTTGAAATTTATTCCGCAGATAAAGGCTGGGCTTCTCTGTTTCAGCGTAGCCTTAAAATATATCACGGCGAGCGGACGAGCTGTTCTTGGTTAATTACCGAAAACTACAGAAACGACTTTGTATCGCAAAGGTGAGTGTGTTATATGTCGAGTTAAGTGAAGAAGTAGGAGGGAGAGTACATAGAGGGGAGAAAATACTTTGGTGAAAAGCTCAGCAGATGCCAATCAGGACATGTGAGCCAGCAAGGGGTCCTCTGGGAGATAAATTAGAGTTCAATGTGAAGGCAAGGACGCTCGACTTGACGATGCTTGAACAGCCACGCGCGCACACACTCACACGCGCACACACACACTCACGATACAGCGCTCTAAAGTGAAACACAAGCGATTCAAAGAGCTGCATGCTGCACTGGGACCCAATAAATCCACAAGCTCGCAGCTTTTCAGGATTCATTTCTGAGATCCTCTCCATCTCTCTCCCTGACCCACATACCCACTGCGTGTCACTCTGCGTGATTCTCTCTCTCTCTCTCTCACTCTCTCTAACACCCGCTGCTTCTCTCAGTTCATCTTCAGCCTTCACAAATCTGAATACACACAAACAACCCCACGGTATTCATCATCCGTCTTCCTCATGCGTGTGATGTGGAAAACACGGCTCTGCATCCCTGCTGCTAAGCGGCTGTCCTGCCACTCCGCGCTGACTGTTATTTCTCACCCCGCTCCGCTACCAATGAATGATATATCTGAAAGGTCCTGATATCTTTCTGGGTCAGGACGAGTCCGCCAGATATCTGATTGGTCACCGCAATCCCTCGTGTAGGCCGTTACTATTGAAACAGGTTATGTATTACAATATTGATACAAATTTTGATTTGACCTGCAGCCAGTTTCAAGCATTCAGCAGCAGTGTGGTGTGATATGTCTTACATGAATGATATATTAACAGACAGATTGACGTGCTTGCTGTTTTCATGAGCAAAGGCAATTATAATAATGCAATATCATAGTTCTGGTGTAAACTATAATTTACTTTTAGTCATTGTCCTGTTTCCTAGGTATTGGAATTTTTTTTCAAGCTTACATTGCACTAAATTAAAAATCAGTTCATAATTAAGTAATCAATTTGTTTTTTCTCTCTCTCTCTTTTTTTTTTTTAGAAAAAATAATAATTTCTGACTTTCGTTTCCCTGGATTTTTTTTTTCCTTTGAATTTTCTGCATACTTTGACTTCATGGTGTGTGCCAACATGTACCAAACTAACCAGATAAAATGCCAGCAGCTTCAGTAGCTGAACTACTTATAATATGATATTCAGCTCAGCTATTATATATTAATATATTAATATTTAACATATAAGTATATTATATTTTTATAATATATAATATAAATATAAAGTCAACATTTGTGTCAATTATTTGTCTCTGAATATTCCTTATTACTTTCTCGTATTAACCAATTGGCATAAATGATACTCACTTTCCCGTTGTCTTTACACTAGAAAAACTGCGTTAAATATTTAGTCTACAACAAAAAGCTGTTTGAAATTTTTAAAGGTGTATCAGGTAAGATTTGTGATCTAAGATTAGGTGGATGAATTCTGCCTATGTGCAGGATCTTAGATGGGCTTGACAGTGGCTTTAAAATGATAACAAGAGGCAATTTAATGAAATTAATAAATGGTCTCACAAACAAGACATGTTTTAACTTAATGTGCACATGCATTGCTGTTCCAGCGGACATACGCGTCCACCTTAGAGTCAGATAGTAGATTTTGTTGTAATTATGAATGTGAACCAAATCCAAACTGCCCAAAAATGTGGCTTGTAATCTGAACGCTGCCTCATTTAACTTCGGGTAAGTCCATAGCTTAATAACCCATTGTATTTTATTATGTTCTGAAATCTGGACTTTTATATGTAATCTCATTTCAGGATAGATTAGATTAGATTTAATTTTATTGTCACTGCCCATGTAGGTTCAAGGGAACGAATAATAAAGCAATTTAAAGATGTATATACGGTACTGTGCAAAACTCTTGAGCCACACTTATTCCTTTATATTAAATTAAATTTATTCACATACAGTACAGGTAGATTAAATTAAAGAAATAGGAAGAAAAGTTTTACTGTGACAGGGTGTAAAGTGCCTAAAGATACAATTTAAAAATTGATTAGATAATAAACTCAGCAGCAACCTCATTTCCCCTCTCGTCTGTTCCCCAACCACTTTGCATTCAGCATCACCAGTATACTAATCGCTAGTGATGGGACGTTTGATAGGAATGATGGGAATCATTTCAGGGACTTAGTTCTTTGAATCTCATTCATCAAAATGGACAAATCTGTTTTTTGAGTCATTTAGTTCATTTCGTTCTTTCGATCAGAAATAAAATAAAATGCTAAATTTTTAATAAACAGACCCCCAACACATCCACATACACTAATTTTGGCTATAGTTCCAGTGATGAAAATATTACAATGCAGCTAAGGACATATTATAATAAACAGAATGAGCAGTCACTCCCTCTCATATCTTCTGGTCCGAATCGTTTTTTCTTTTGTCACATGGCTCCCATAGACGCTATGCAGTGCATTACACAGGAAACAGAATTGAGCGGTTCTTCTCATGAGTCTTCTAGTCCGAGTCGTTTGTTCTTTTGAATCATTTGTTCGTTTCTTTCAAAGATAACTACTCAGTAACTGCTTTCTGTACATACTGTAACCTATGGAGGTTTTGTTATGCTTTGCGCATGCGCGCCCGGTAGAAAATGAACGAATCACTCTCTGAGACCACTCGTTCTGATTAATAAGTCACTGTGTGGTACAGTATAATAAAATAATAATAATAATAATAATAAAAAAAACATTCCTCTGAAATTCGTCGGGTACAGGGACTTGACTGAAAATAAGAGCCAAAACGTCCTTCAGGAGACATAAAGGACTATTCTTCAAAACAGCCTTAAAAATACAAGAAAATCTGGCTCTTTGGAAGAAAAATATAAAAAAATTAAAAATAGTGTGGCTCAAGGCTTTTGCACAGTACTGTATACATTAATGAACACATTTTAATATGCATAATTTCCTATTTTATATAAAGCATACCTTTTTATGAGGTAAATATTTTGAGGGAAAAAAAAAAAAGTTCTTCACGTGCTGAGTTCAAGACCATCTCCTCTGCTGATGCATGCTCATGCATTATGGGTCCTGCTGCTGTGCTATGCCCTCTGCATCTCCCTAACAAAACTATCCCTAATTATATCTTCCCACCACAGCTCATGACCTAGGCCTGCTTCCCAACCTGACCTGCAGGAGGGCAGATGTACAAGGCCTGGGCAAAGTTATAACAAAAACAATACGAAACAAGAAGTATGTTCTCTAGCTTAAGGGAACCTGGTTCTCTGTTACAAACAGACATGAATTATTTACTGAAAACACAAGCCTAGGTATCTAAAACTAGCTAGCTGGAGTGTCTAGAGTTAGCTATGTTAGCAATGGGAACACGTGGCTAGCATTTTAGTTTCCAGCCAGCCAAAAAAAGCGATGCATGCTTAGTGAAAGAACAGACATCCAAGAGAATCCAGAATTATTGCTGCGCTCAGTGTTAATGTCAGGTAACTTCGTCCTTTATTACTGTTGCAGCCAAACAATAAGTATTGCTGATATCGAGTTTTTTTTATTTCTTTTTTTTTACACTGAATGATGCTGCTTGAAAATTTTATGCATCTTCGTTTCAATAAAGAGAAGTCAGTCAGTTAGAGACTATTCCTGCCAGCCCACTTGATTGTCCAGCATTTATCGATCACCCCGAAGCGACACTTGATATGCTATTACATCTAAATGACACTGACGGAACGGTACCTCTGCGAGAGAGAAAAAATAAATAAATAAATAAAACACAGACTACTAACAGAATCAATCATTTTGAATGGAGGCAAATTGCTTGCTGATGATTTTCTCTGCACAATTTGCATTCGCACAGTCGCTGCTCATTGGTTGCTGTGACGGGCCGAGGCGCTGCAGCGGTCTACACAGAGCTCAGATCAATATGTTGCACACAAATGGCTCTCCAGTCCATGCGGGGTGCAGCATCACTGCTCTGACCCATGCTGTTATCAGGCTCCAGGTCAGGTGCTAGTGTGGAGCACAGGGGTCGTGCTGAGACCACCTCCAACACCCCATGCTAGCGCTGCCCGGATCACAGCTCAGCGGTCCGAGCCACCTCATTACCAGCAGCTCCAGTGACCCCAGGCTTATGTCACCCCCTCGTAACAACGCCCCTGCTGCGCAGATACAGTCATTAATATTCACCGCAGGGAGACAAGCGCACACCGCAAAAAACAACAACAACAACAACAACAAGAGCAACGAGCCAGAGGTCCTGAGGTCTGCTCCTGACTAACACCCCAATACCCACCTCAATCTCAACTCGGCACATTTCACACTAGCGCAGAGATTTCGACTGATGGAAATGATGAGATTATGATTCAGGCTTTGCCAAAGGGTAATCAAACGTTGTCTTACCTGTTGGAAAAGGTGGAGAAAGGATGGATTTTCCAAGGAACGGAGAGCCATGGAAGAAAAAAAGAGAACAATATGGTTAGCGGCGGATTTATAATTCATATAAAGCCGATACACATTAAATATGTTAACATAGTCTAGATGTAGACAGATTTGCAATCCTGGTGCTAATTTGCTAGTTAGTGTAGATATATAAGCTTCTCCCGTCAAGGGGTCGCCACAGCGGACCATCTGATCCGCACAAGTTTTATGCTGGATGACCTTCCTGACAAAATTCTCCCTTTTTTTTTTAAGTGGGCTTGGGATCGGAACTGCATGCAGTGGCTGGGTAGTATGGCATGTGACAACCACCGACAGTGGGGCTCGAACCCAGATCCTCAAATCAACAAGATCCCCAAATTACCCAAATAAGTAGGAGCCATCACTTCCTTTAGTGCAGGGCTATATCTGTTATTATTTCAGGATTGTGTATTCAGTGTCTGTTGCAGTGATGTCACAGGAAATGTATCATAGTGTTGTGTTTCATAGTAGAAAATATCAATTATCCAAATATTAGTAATAACAGTGTTCAGGTTTCAGCGTTGGAGCTAGCCGTTCAACGTCATCAATAAGATCAGGGTGGAGATTACTAAAAACACTGGAGCTCCAAACTGTAATGCAGCTACGCGACAGAGTCGTGATGGCATTGATAGCAACATCAACATAAAAGCCGAAGCTTTGTGAGCTGATCTGTTTGCGCAGAGTGTACAGATGAGGTAGTAAAAGAGCTGGGCAGAATAAAGGGCTAATACACTGCTGCATCAGCCTTTTAGCTTGGAGATGAGAAAGGGAAGACATATGATGCATATGACTTGAATTCAGAACTCATAAGGCTCAACCTCTGACCACAATAAACAACAAAAATAATGGAATATCCTGATCGTGTCTTGATTATAATCCATCCCGACTAATTTACATCATATACCTGTTATAAGGGCAAGTGGTGACATTATGCACTATGCACTGACATCATAGAGCTATCCTCCAGCACCACGTCATCGAAAGTAACACACTTAAATTTGTCATGGCGGCTTGCAAATGCGTAACAGCATCCAATAACAATTATGATTAACAAGGAAGCGTGTATGTATGAGTGTGTGCGTGCGTGTCTGTTGCCTTGCAGCGACTTACACCTTCACAAAGTGAAAGCCTGCTAGATAAGAGGAAATAAGGGGCGGTGCGTGTGAACCGCATAATGTAACCATGGACAGCCCCAGGGTCTCCTGTCAATCATTTCGGTTCGAAGCAATTATCATAACCTGCGAGACAGGCCACCAAATTTTCACCAAACTTGCTCTTGAGATCTCATTCCCATGCTGAGCCTGGCTCTTCCCTAAACACTCTGTTCTGGCATCCATGTCGCTGGCCTCTTTTATTTATTCATGCGGCTGTTATATTCCTCAGCATATGGAACAAGTCACTGTTATCCATATCTGCTTTCGAATTTCCTTACACCCAGAGAGGCTGGAAGCGGGCGTGCGCTTGACCCCGACACCCCACACCCCCACCATCAACACACCTACCCCGCCCCATCACCTTCCCTTCACCTTTACCACACAATGTTTTTTTCCCCATAAAGGATTTAAGCTTACTTAAATTTTCTTCTTGTTGTAAAAAAAATACTTCGTACTGGGTTTTGAGTCAAGCGTTACCAAGCAACGGAAACTTTCTTCACTCCATCGTGTGAGCTTGTTTGCTCAGGCAACGTTTCATGTTAAGTCATACATTCGCTCTAATTCATTTGCTGACTCGACCAATTTCAAACGTAACGTTTCAAAACGGTGCAGCTAGGTTGCATTGAATGAACGGAATGTTGATGTCCTATAATTCAATGGCATTGAAGTTTATCCGATGCGGAGTGTATCCGAGTGCCAGGATATCCCCAATCATGGAATGTTCCTGCTCATAAATTGTTCGACTGGACCTCACAGTTGTATAAAAAAAAACAGATCATCAACAGATGATGTACACAAAGACACCTTCAATTACTCTTTCACGTACATGATGTGTAGCATGATGTGAAACATCTCCGACGATGTTCTTTCTTATTATTTTGCATTGTTCAATATTCCTCATTCTGAGATCAAAACCGAAGCTTCCTTGAACCCAACATAAACAGCCATAATGAAACAAGCACGCTCTGTCCGAGCGATACCGAATTCCATGAATAAATGAATGAATTAAAATTTATCTAATCACACTTTGGGTCCGCACGCTTCTTGTCTCCGCGTTGTCTTCGAGGCTAGGAGCAAACAAATGTGCGGAATCTCTGAGACGCTCGCTGAAAGCTCTCTATGGCAACACTATGCCTTTCGGCGCATGCTTCAGTGACAACAATTCTTTTTTTCATCTGGCAACTGCACATTATTGTTACCACAGCCACAGAGGAATTGTAATTGGCTGATTGATTTTCTTTATTGATCCCCAAAGGGAAAAGCAGACAAATTGTGCATCATGGAAGAATAAACTTAGGTGCAACAGTTCTCAAATCTAAAGCTGCACTATCACACGGCTCCGTGCAGAGTCGTCCGTGTCTTTTATATGACCGCCTTTGCTTTCGGTGGAAGTACAATTACAAAAAAGATAAATAAATACATTTTTAAAAAATGCTGCCGGCAGAGGGGAGGAGAGGTAAAATTCAGACGTGTCATTTTAATGGGTGGACAGGCTGTCATTAACCCCAGCATCACCCCATTAATCATTATCACATCGCTGTAACTGCCATGTACACTCAATCAGCGCGCCTCTGTAAACATTGCTCTTATGCGCTGACAAAGCGAGGTGCGGGGCCAAACACAACGCTCACTCATATCATTCCTCACTTGCCTCTCCGACACCCAGACAAGCTGTTCTACAATGAGGCTGGAGACTGCAACATGCTCTAATTGATATGACCTTTAATTGCCTTGTTCACTGCGAAAGGTGAGGGGAGAAAGAGACATCATACCCCTCCGTAGTGGATTAAGTACAGGAGCAGAGGGCAAAATGCAGGGCCTACAAATTCAGGCCCCGTGGACATAATTAAACCTGCGTAACACTTACACTCTGCCCACGTCCACTGAATGGAGTCGCACTCCGCGGAACATGCTCAGACGCAGGATTACTGTGCAGACCATACAATCAGTAGGAGTGCAACGCTTGTGTAGAATAATAATGGAGCCGGCTGGCTGTTCAACAAAGAAGTTTAAAATCATAGCTTTAATGCATATTTAACTCTATTCCCTTAACAATTCACTAAAAGCTGAATTTTCATGCGGATTTCCATTCACTTCTGCATCGTGAATCTGTCTCTGTAGTAAAAATAGATATTTAGCCACATGGAATATTCTCTACGCTTTCTCTATTTAGGTCATTGTGACGAAAACTTATCGGGACAAGAAAGAATACCAAGCCAAGATCGGCTTCCTGAACTCTTGGCCTGAAACCATATCACGTAACGGAAAGTCACACCGGAGCCCTCGTGCTCTCTTCTCTTCTGCTCTGCTGTGGTTACACTTCTCCTGCCACCAGTGGTCCAGATGCAGGTGTGGGCTGTCTAGACTTGAAGCTCATTTGCTTTCCCACCGCTCGCCAGTCGCTGATTGCGGAGGCTCGCACTGGGGCTGACGGAGACGAGCTGCAGGGAGGGGATGTGTCCTGATTGAGAGCGTGCTTTATTACAGCTAGTGCAGCCTGGGAACGAGCACGCACAGCCCTCCACCTGCACGGCGTCGAGGAAGCCGTGACGCCACTCGCATAGCTGAGTGCATCCACTCAGGCTGAGGAGCGGCAAAATGAAGTGCAGCTGGGAGCTGGGGAACATCTTGGACGGACAGACTATTAGATTTATGCTGATGAAACTGGTCGGACTGTTGTTTTTTCTAAATGTCCGCACGATGTTTATGGCCCTGCACGTGCTGAAAGTCAAATTGGCGGGAAAAAAAAGTCTATTAAATTTCTGAACCAGCCTTCTGTTGGAGAAGAGTGAAGGCTGGCACGTTATTGTGGCATGCATGGAAGGGTTCAGCTTCGTCTGCCAAAACTGCCAGTTCTCTTGTCAATCCAAAGCAATCCAAAGTTCTTCAAAAGGGATTCCTGGTTGCCAACGCAATTCCCAAGTATGAACTGAAAATGCTGCGTGGTTTCTCAAATTAGACCAGCTTTACATGCTCAATCAACTACAAGAATCTAGTGAACCTGTCAAATAAAGAGACGTTATATTATGCAGACAAATGTAAGCTCAGCACTTTTCTCAGTTCAGCGTCTCATCAAGGCCCCACTGGACACAGATCTCATTTATATAGCACATTAATTCCTCATATCTTCAAAGGTAAAATAGGTGAAGATGAGGTTGCAAGGCGCTCCACAACTTTGAGGAATCTCATGACGCTTCGTTTGACCTTGAACCTCAAGAAATCAGACCACAGTGTGGTATAGATCCGGGGTCCTCGATAGGCGGACTCCGGTCCGCATCCGGACCCAAATACGGTTAAATCTGGACCGACGCCAAAACAAACATGCAAATTTAATCATAATCCAAATGAGTTCTCAATGAAGTGCGCAACTGTGATTCCGCGCGATATATCTTTGAGGCTTCTACTCGGTTTGGCTGCTTCAATCTATGTCCAATCACAGCAGCTGTAACAGCATCGTTATAGCAACGTTCCCACTACTCACCCCTAACTCCCTCCCTCCCTCACCACTACTCGCTAGCCAGATTTATGTACCGGGCACGTGCTCTGGGTCAGGCCGGTGAACAGGCAGTCTCATCGCTCGCAAGCAGTGCAAATTTCGATAAGTGAGTTTTTTTTTTTTTTTTGCTGACTGAAAGTGAAGATGGCGTGCTCAAGGCTGGCCATTGATAAAAGAAAAGTTGATTTTGAAAACCGCAAATTTAAGAGTGAGTGGACAGAAAAATATGCATTTGTGCTCCCCGTGGGAAGCTGAAAACCAATGTGTTTAATCTGGATCGAGACGGAAGCAATCATCAAAAGTGGTAACGTGAAACGCCATTATGAAACCAAGCATGCACATTTCGAATAAAATTACCGTCAGAACTCAGAGGTAAGGACCATAAAAATAAACCAGCTGAAATCATCCTATGAAGCTACAAGCAGTGTGATAGTTAGATCAGCCACACAACAGGAGCGGGCAACGGAGGCCTCACTAACAGTAGCATGGGTCCTGGGAAAATACAAGAAACCCTTCTCTGATGCTGAAGTAGTCAAAGAGTGTATGAGTGAAGTGGTGACTGCTCTGTTTGAAGGGACTCAAAAGGATGAAATAATCCAGAAAAACCAAATACCCTGTTCTGATTCCACTGCTGCAAGACGAACTGAAATACTTGCTTATGATTTGCTTGAACAACTTAGCTCTGCTATAAAAAAAAAAAGCCAAATTCATTTCATTGGCTGTGGATGAATCCACAGACATCACAGATAATGCACAGAGAGAACATGGTCTTTGTCAGATTTTTTGATGAAGAAAAGAGAGAATTTCATGAAGATGTTTTGGGTCTCACAAACCTCCATGGACACACAAGGGGGGATGACATCTATGAAGCAGTGACACAGATGCTTAGAGACAGAGCGATAGACCTGAAGCATATTATTTCCATTGCTACTGATTGATGGCGAACCATGTATGATTGGGAAAGAGAGGGGATTAGTGTCACGCTTGAGAACTCACCACCCTGACCTCATGGCATACCACTGCATAATTCACCAGATGGTTTTGTGTGCCAGCCTTGGAGAAAGGTACTCAGAAGTCATGACAACAGTCATGAAACTAGTCAATTATCTGAGAGCATCCTCTGCTCTGCAACATCGTTTATTGCGCTCATTTCTAATAGAGGTGAATGCAACATTTGATGATTTGCTCCTTCACAACAATGTCCGGTGGCTTAGTAAAGGCGAGGTACTGGAGCGTTTTTGGGCCCTGCGGAAATAGCTGGAGACATTTCTGTTGGATCAGAAGAGTGCAAAAGCCAAACCGTTTGTGAATTTCATGAAGAAATGGAAATGGAAATAAGGGATAAGGAAATGGAAATTCTTGCTTTTTTTAACTGACATTACTTCCCATCTTAATGACCTTAATATAAAGATCCAGTGCAAAAACAGCACAGTGTGTGACCTCATGTCAGCTGTTCATGCTTTCCAGAGGAAGCTGGAGGTGTTCAAATGTGACTTACAGCAGGACCTGCTTCACTTCCCAAGACTTTTGGATCAGACTGCAGGAAAACATCACCATCACAATTATGCTGAATCCCTGGACAAGCTGATTAAAAATTTCCAAACTCGCTTTGAAGATTTCCCTCTGGGAAAACCAGTCTTGCTGTACACCGAAAATCCATTTCTTGTCAAAAAATATTGCAGAATTCTCAAATGAAGCCACAAAAGTCTTCCAATGGGCCAGTGCTGCTTCTCTGCAAACAGCAAGTTGAGCTACAAGAAAACCTAGCACTGCAGGAATCTCACTGTGAACTTGTCACCTCCTGGACAAAGATGGCTACTGCAGAAGGTGTTCCTCTCCTGCAGAAGATGGCCCTTCAAATTCTCACAATGTTTCCCTCAACGTACTGCTGTGAATCTGCCTTTTCAACTATGAACATGGTGAAAAACACACACTGCAGCACCCTCACCAATGAACATTTACATCAGTGCCTCCGCCTGGCCCTCACACCTTTTATGCCCAAATTCAAACAACTGGTGGCACAAAGAAGGTGTCACCTTTCACACTAAAAAGCCTACCATGTAATTTTTTTTGTGTATGGTTTGAAAGTTTTGTGATTGCCTTTTTTTGTAGTTCTCTATTTGGAATTTGACCGTCACTTTTCCGGACCTCGGACTGAATGTAAATTTGGTAAGTGGATCTTTCAAATTTATATTTAAGTACCCCTGGTATAGATGATGGGATGATGTCATATTCCTGTCCACCAGTAGACAAGGAGGTAGGCTTCTGAAACAATACACAGAACAAACAGGTTTTTGAGGCATTTTATTTTATTTTTTTTACATGATGATGATGCCTGTGGGCCAAACCATTCATCTGAAAGCTGTCTTCTGTTCAGGAACTTAAAATAGCGTCCTCTAATTGTAACAAAATTGGCTTAGCTTGCACAGTGCAGCTGTGAGCCTGTCTGTCATTTAACTGATTACAGCATGTGTGCCAACCAATCAGGTGTCTCATCATGCAGGCTTTGCGGTATAGGATGCACCGCGACGCTTTCTGACAGAGCCCGAATGACAACGTGCAGCTCGCACCTGAGAACGTTCTGTACGCGGGATCGGTCAATCAAAAAAACGAAGCTCGTTCTTTAGGCGCCCGCGTGCCGGAGTTCAATTAAAAATGATTGTGAAATGGATGCTAATCCTTATTATGCACTTAATTTACTGTAATTGAAAATGGGACCCTTGCTTTTTATCCAGGAGACAATTAAAAGCGGCACCGAATGAGCAATCAAACGAGCGAGCGCCTGAATAAGGTAGACAGGAACAGAGAGACAACAAGGGAGAAACAGAGAGAGAGAGAGAGAGAGAGAGAGATGTGGGACCTGGAATGACGCTGTGTATCAAATGAGTTTTTCCTCCCAGCTTGGGCCTAAATACAGGGCTGAGAGACAGGGTCACGTGTCCTTTTGCAGAGTTTTCACTCTACTCACACTGAGGTGTTGCCTCAGTCATATAAGTGATGGAAGCTTATTGACACACATGCTGTTGACCGCAGGGCTAAGGTCTTGATTACTGTGAGCCTGATGGAACATGATTGAATTCCTAATTCTGGTAATGCAAGCCTATTTTCCACAAATGAAAGCATGCCTTTGGGCTAGGATTTGAACCCTGATTTAGAAAGATGGACTCCTTACACAGGATCCCAGGGCTTAGCGTTGCCGCTGTGAGAAGGTGAAGCCCCAGTTTTAGTGGTTGGCCTCCATTTTATATATGAATCACGAGGGGCTACA
>JAOVVA010000019.1:7350528-7364613 GCA_028565275.1 Leiocassis micropogon
ATATGGCATCGATACCCCAACATATCAGATCACGGCAAACTAGAATTTTGTGCATCGTTACAACCCTTGTATTTACATCGATTTGTCTGAAAACGGAGCTTTGAAAAGTAATAATTTCAAAAGTAAACGGAACTTTGATTTCTGCATGCCAATGTTCAGCCTCACAGACCGCTTGATAAAAAAAGAGGCTCTAAGAGAAAACATTAAATTGTCTAATGTCTGACTGAAGACCTTGTAATTCTTATAAGAGGGCAGTAACATACAATGCTCCTGCTAACGCTAATGAAAATTTCGGCCATGAGTCTTCATTATTCAGCGTTGAATTAAGAGCTTGCTGAACATCTATGCTAATGTAGCTGTGAAGGTATTTGTGCAATAAGCACTTCTGAATGCAAATTATGTCGGTATATAGTGTACACTGTACAAAGCATGGCTTGTTAGCTCGAGCAAGAGAGGGCAGAAGCGGGTGGCGGGGGGGGGGGGGGGGGAGAAACTGAGAAAGAGCGAGAGAGCTAGAGAGAAAAAGCAAAGGAGGTTGATCTTCCAGAGTAGACTTTCTAATTACTGTGCACAATGTGTGATAAAAACCCTGGTCTATCTTGTCCCTGGGCATTGTTTCATCCTATTACCTTCATCTCAGTTTTCTAAAGCTCATTACGATATGCAAAAACATTGCTCCTGGGTGTTGCCATCTGACACAGTCCAAACATATTTAGGCCTCTCATTTGAAAACAATACAGCTATGACCCCTAATAAGGCGCTATTATTTATGAGCCCCGGAAGAAAGCATAACGCACATTAATTGATGATATACCCCTGTTATTCGGCATTCTTTTAACAGCCGTTTAGGAGTCTTGACAAGCACACTGATGTTATCAGTTTTTGCTCGGTGAAGTGGCTCACATTAAAAGCCATTTCTCCGGCGTCACGTGACGTGTGGCGCTAAATTAATCATCCTTGATTCAATAAGCCCAGCCATTCATTTTATTTTCCTGGATACAGTAATCATAGTGTATAACACAAGCCATAATAACTACTTAAAGTGCCAGCTTTAATCAGGCGAACAAGTAGTAATGGTTGGTTTGTGTACACTATAAATCATAATATATAGATTATTTGACTTGTCTCAAGCTGAAAACATCGATCAGCCTTCATCCGTCGTATTATTCAATCTGAGTCAGAATTAAAAGTGGACTATTGAATGAGAGGGACGCATCCACTTCCTGTCAGACTGAGTAGAAAACAGACCAATAAGCACATGGGCGCAAGAATCATATGCAAAAAAAATAAAATAAATAAACCGCAGCTTTACACATCGCCAAAGATGAAAACGTGGGAAGTGAGGAAGGACGCCTGACCGAGCTCTGTTTTTCAACGCACAGGAGAAAAAAACCTTCATCCCTTCAAGGTCAAAGGCAAAGAGAGATAGAAAGAGGACAGAAAGCACCAGGGAGACTGTAAAGAAGAAGGCTTGAAAAGAGAGCGAGAGAATACAGCCAACAATGATGAGCATCAGTAATGTATAGGAGGAAAAGCAAAGAAAATCAGAAGGAAAATGACAAGAAAGCTCTGCCCGAAAATGAAAGTGGAAGTAAATGGATGGTATCGGGGGAAAAAGTGGACTTGGAGTGCAAGCGGGGGAAAGATGAGGCTTTTTCTACAAGAGTGAAGTAAAAGAGGAGTTAAGTTAACTGAATGCTACAGACACGACTGAGTGAAGCGCATAGCACAGACAGGCGTAATGGGAAAAGTACAATAAAAAGGCTGTCATAAAAATGTCAAGCACTGCATTGTTTTAGAAATTGCCCTATGTGGACATACATTGAGGCGTGAAGCTACAGCAAACCTATTATCTGCTTTTTCTGTCACTTTGGATTTTCTCGTGCAAACCTGGGACCAGATTCAATTTCAACACCAGATATGTCTGCTTTCCAGATCATTGCTGCACTCACATTCAGTTGTGCAGCGTGGAAGTCATTGTGTGTATGTGCATATGTGTGTGTGTGTGTGTGTGTGTGTGTGTGAGAGAGAGAGAATGCGTGAGAGTGAGAATGGATGCCACTAAGACAGGATGGTTCTTATATTTCACACGTTTCACTCTGTCCTGAAAAACACTTAGCACCAGATTTTCAGCGGATCTCTTGGATGTTAAAGGCACTCCGGCAACTGCAATAAAGTTTAAACGCTACACAACTGTCGGAGAAATCATCATCTCCGTGACATTTTTTACAGCATACTATCGACTCGGTCTCGGAGTGTATAATTCAGCCCGTGTAAAGTGAGGGAGTTGAATTCGGCAAAAGCGAGGCGAGTCCTGTGTGGCTATGCTGCCTCTTGCTTTAGCCAGAGAGCGCGGGTCTGTCGTTAAAAATCACTAAGACCAGCAATGAGGAGGCGAGTGGAAATAAAAATGTTTTAAAAAAGCCAACATCTGAGAGGCGTATCTCATTATGGGTTGAGGAGCTGCGGCCTCCCGCTTTGATCTTCTCATTTACCAGGCGCAGCGTACAAACACACCTGCGAGTACAAGACTTTTATCTCGAATAAACTTCCAGGCATCCTCTTCTCTTATCCGGGTCACTGACGACTGGTCTTGCCAGAGATGTGCTCGCAGCTGACAGGGACACTGGAGTGGTTGGATCATGAATATCAGGGGTGGACAAGTCAGTAGCTCAGATAGCTGGGATGAACAGATTTTTTAGGTACTTAGATACCCAGCAAAGAAATATGTTTACCAATTAGGAAAAGAATAAAAACGTATTAATTGGCTTCCAACTAAAATAAATACATTAAATAAAACACTTTCATTAGGTGTATAGCGACCTTTCAAATGAATGTAGTTCATGGTCATTCAGTGTACTGTGCTATAGCTTAGCAATATCACAAGAGGGAGTGCTGTTGTACTGCATATTAGCATGGCTGAACTCCCTTACGTTATGTTGTATTTATACAGCAGTTCTACAAATGCGTTATATATTGACAGCCAACATAAAGTAACCGAAAGTTTGTGTAGTTTACAGGGGGCAAAGAGGTTTAAATTCGTACTGGAGAATAAACCATAGAGGAGGTGGACAGTCCTGTAAATCTTATTAGTTTCTTTTTACATCTCCACTTATTCCACTTTAGAATAGACTCAGCTTCCTAACTGTTCCAGGATCAAATCCCAAATAGCATTAAATGAAAGGCGTGTGTGCTAAGTAGGGAGTAGAATCCCTTGTTCCACACACCAAGTAGTGCTTTTTCAGGTGTTAAGGATTACTAGAACATTTACTGTAAGCATTTGGCAGACACCGTTATCCAGAGCAACTTACATTTTTATCTCATTATACATCTAAGCAGTTGAGTGTTAACAGTGACAACTTGGTGGTCATGGGGTTGGAACCTGAGACCTTTCGAACTGTAAGCCGATGCTTTAACCACTGAGCTACCTCTGACCCCAAAAAAGAACACCTGTGAAGTGGAGTATTAGGGTGGGCTTCGGTCTTTGCCAATATCTTCACTACCCATAGGGTTTTTTCAGCACCCCTGATAAAAAACGCTTGTTAATTTTTTTTACTTTCTCCTTAATTTGTCCTCTCACTATCTAGCTAGCTTTTTATCGGCAAGACCTTTTTCATCTGCACAAACACCTTTGACCCAGAGCTGACAACACAAGTAAAATGTTTTTTTAATTTTTTTATTGCATAATTAATTTTTAAACTTTTAATCAAATGAAATCAGGTTAACGGACATCGATATTTCCAGGAAAATAAATTAACACAACACAATGCAGTGGAGCCTTATCTTTGCCTTGCGTCCCACTGGTTTTCTTAGATGAGTACAGCCCCGTGCACAGAAAAGGTACCCAGGGGTTGAGAACCCCTGCTCTAGCCCACATCACCAATCAAATTACTTGGTCGAAACTATCTGTCGTATAATAAACTTTACACTAACTGAGATTGAACAGCTCGATTAGCATTCACAGATGCCGATGAAACCGAGCAAAACAAACTTTGACACAAACTTAGAATATACCTCTCCTATTACTAAACACAGTCACCTTGTGGATGAACCTACCGGGAGAAAATAAAGATAACAGCCAGACTCAAATAATAGCCTTTTGGCAAAGACAGAACACTACACCTCATACCCGAAGCTTTTTTCTCTGAGGATACAAACATGATGTGCTTCACTTTTTTTTGGAATAATAAGTAATAAATGAGCTCCTGAATAGTGCAGCATCCACGGCTGGGAGTCAAAGAGAGCAAGACTGGTAGTGTACAGTAGAGTTAATCAGAATGACTCCAGGCAATCAGGGGTATCTGTGAGCTCATGTATGCAGAAGAGGGCAGACTGTGCTTTTCTTTCCCGTGATGAAGAATGAGAAGCGGTTTGAAACGATGTGTGGGAGTTGATTGTTAGGTCGCAAGCTAGTGGGAATTGGCTAATGTTAACCAAATTGGAGAGAAAATGTGCGAAACTCATAATGTTAAGGTCATTAATCACGTACGTATATACTCATCTTATAGTCTTACTATATATATATTGTTAAAGGGGTTTTGATCAAGAGCCCAAAAACTGCAGGGTTAGAAATCTGCTACTTTTCTGATCAGTAACCCAGAGCCTTAACCATTGATCCACCACTGCCAAGGAGAGCATGGGCACAGCTGGGATGTGAACCCAGGACCTCCAGCACCCTAAGCGACAACCATAACTCTGAAACAAGACGAACAGTCTAAAAGTTCACATGACACGACACCCCTGACAGCAGATCGGGTTAAGAGTCTTGCTCAAATGACTTGAACCTAACCTAGAGCATTAACTGCTTAACTAAACCTCCACTGCCCTTTAAGAAGCATTGAGCATTGGCACCCTGATATTTGTTGTTTGCACCTATGCTTAAGGTTGCCTGACAGGGTTGTGTTAGAGAGAAAACGCACAGTGAACTATGAGACCTCATGCTCCAAAAAGAAAAAAAAAAGGCAAATAAAAAAGAAATTCCGCACACGATCTAGGAGTTCAAATTCGGGAGAACCTGTCACCATGTGCAAACACAGCACATCCTAACACCAGAAAGCGACTGCACAGGAACTATGTCTTCGTTTGACAGAGCAGCATATGGAACGCAAGTACAAATCTCGCTTTTCTGCTACATGTGAATAGTTGCCTTAATTGAAGTTGTTGCTCTGTGACATAAATTATGTGCAAACCAGTCCCAGTGTAGCCACTGTGAAAATTTCAACAATGCACACAACTGCACTCTTCCCTTCCTTTCCTCTCTTTTTTTTTTTTTGAAAAGATGCCAGGTTGTAATAAGGAACGAAGGCACTAAAGCTTAAACCAATCAACTGCCAAAAGCGGCAGCACAGCTACGAAAGCCGTTAATGAAGCTCTCTCTTGCCGGAAGAGTCACCTCAGCATGGCAACCCACAGGAATCTGGCTCATCATGTCATCCACCGCACCTCCCACGTCGAGGAGCAGGGCTACAAATGACAGGTAATTAAGACACATAACAGCAGTGTGTTGTGGGTAGGGGAAATCTTCTGTGTGTTGACGGCCTGATGAAACACTGCAATAGGCACTAGTGACTCTGTATAGTGTATGAGGGTGAACTGGGTTATTATTGTCCATATAGTCATACTTGAATGACACCTTATCGTTTCTTCTCGTCTAACATGATGGTCACCTAATTGAGTCCACTGAGTAAACGGGAAGCGACAGGTGTAATTCATACGATGTGGTGGTGGGTGACATTTCGGGCCACTGGGTACTGTAAATACTGTTTATTTTTAATAAATGCCAGCAGTAACTCATTCTCCCCGGTCTTACCGGTCGCGTACGACATCCTTTAGTGATGAGCGGGAAATGATTTAAGCCTCATGTTATCAATATAAAGCGTTTTTTAACTTTAGCGAGACAAGCAAAAATAAGAAAAGAGCAGAGCGTGACGGCACACCATATCGACCCTAAAGCTGGGTACCTGGAACGCGTCCAAACTAACCCAGGGAGACATGTTTAAGCAGACCTCTGCCACCCTTTAAACTCTCCTTTTTGATCTTCTCTCTCTTTTTTTCTTTCTTTTTTTTTAAAGGCAGAATCCTGGCTCGCTCTATTGCTAAAAAATTCGATCCCAGGCCTCAACAGCCCCCACATCTACAGCACAGCATTGTTTCATCTCTCCCCATGCATCACAAAAAAGGCTGAGGCGTTTCTGCCTCTGGTTAATGGGATGGTTGGCCATGGAAGCTGCACATTACTCTGGTTGGGCAGTCTCTCGATGGCAGCGCAGGGATTGCCTCTGTTACCAGCATGGTTGCTTTTTTCGCCCCATTTATTTACTACCTTCTCTCGGTATTGATCCACTCCGCTAAGCTCCTTGAGGAACAAGCCTTCTCTCGTACTCTCACGAAAGGCTGCTTGACCTAAACCAATTAGCAGGGCCTGTCAAATAAGAAGAGAGGAGTCAAAAACTCCCAGGGTGCTACGCCGTTCAAGGAGGGAAAAAATATATCTCTGGCACAATCTCAATCCTATGACCTTCCAGCACTCTTCTTTGTCCTCTAGTGTCTCTTTATGTTCACGCTTCAGTTCCACTTGTTAGCCACTGTCAGTATTATCCACTCCATGTTCGTGTCACTTATAGCCAAGTCCCATCTGTAAGGGGGCATTCAGAGAGGACGTTTAGGTAGATCTAATACAAAACCTTAGTTTGGGAGGTTGGAAAGTCAGAAATTCCCAGTACTGGCTACCACCAAAAAAAAAAAACTCTAAGACTAATAAACATGCATTTTACTACGTAAATACAGCTTATCTCGTACAGGGTTGCATAAGCCTATCCTAGGGTACTCAGGCCATTAAGCGTGCTACACCTTGGACATCACACTCACTCAAACATTACAGACGGTTTGGGAGGAATGTGGGAGCAAACTGGAATACCCGGAGGAAACCCTTCAAGCATGGGGAGAACATGCAAACTCCACACACACAGCCGACTCAAACCATTGACCATGGAGCTTTAAGGCCACAGTGCTAATCACTACACCTCCATGCTATGTGAATACTATGAGATGTAAATAGCTATGTAAATAACTGTCATTAATATGACATTATACAGGAAAAAAAGACGTTTCATTATGTGAGCCTTCAAATGTGCTTGATGTCCAAATGTAACACTTAGTGCCATTATTATTGTCATATTTTAGATATAATTTAGGAAGTAGATATAATGTAGGCAGAGGAAAACCTCATGAACTCACTTAATTGAGTCCATTATTATTTAAGGCTATGATGTAATAAACCAAATTCTTTTTCTGTGACGTTTATATTTAACAAATATAGATAACGAACTCTCTGAGTACTCTACAGCATGTGTACAGCTTTTCCTAATAACGTGGCCAATGACTACAGTATAAATATATACACATGAAAATGCGAAACGCTTCACGTTCAATAATCACGTTATTAAATAACAAAGGAAGCTGTTTAAAGAGACAAACGACTTGAAAAATCATGGTATATTTTATGTGAATATTGTTGTCCACATAGTATAAGACGTTTCAAACAAAGTCAAATGCTACATAAGCCGTCCTAATTAAGTTTCGTTTTATAATTAGACATCAGTGCAATGCTTTTGCTTCTGGGAGATTTAAAAATTCCAAACACTTACAAATGGAGAGATTATAAATGCTAAACATGTACTAATGCCTCAAATCACCCTTGTTTGTACAGATTTATCACACGTTTTGTTTTTCCTGTTAAATAATTCTATTCCTATTCCCCAGACTTCTCAAACATAAAAGCGAGGAGAGAAGCTTATCGGCGTGTTTTCACAGGGTCATCGTCACCCTTCCCGTGAGGCTCAGGCTTCAGAGCTGCTGAGTGACTGGATGAGCTTCTACATTCCCTCTGTCTCATCCAGCAAAAAGCTTTATCTTGTCCCACTGTCCATCTTAATACACATCAGGATCTCTGGAATTCAGTTACAGACACCTCTTAACCAAGTCTTGTGCTCAGCCCTGAGACGAGACAAATGGCTGTTCTTACACCTTCGCATGTGTCAAAGAAGCCACAGGCCAAGGGGTGATTTGAGCCCCTCGGCTATTAGGAGTGCGGAACGTCTCGGTCGACCTCCACAGGAGATGATTTTGCGAGGTGAAAACTCATTCATGAGTAGCAGCTAGCTCAAGCAGTAATGAGGGGAGCGTTGGAGTATTTCACGCAGGCGGTCCTTTCAGGAAGATGGAAACATTAGGGAGAGCCATCCTTTGGCACGGAGGTACACAGAAATAACTCCTTGTGACAGATGATCTTTGTGGGTGTAGACCAGAAGAATGTTTGTGTGTCGGAAAATAGTGTGAAAAGCTGGCATAAGCGTCAGAATTCTGGCTCGAGTTTTGACACATCCCATGATTGGCACTTGCCTGGTGTGAAATCAGACACCAGGACACCACAGCACAGGAATCGAGAGCTCTTCGTACCTAGGTGGTTAATGGCAAACCGGCACATGTATTGTTTTCAAAACAATGCCAAGATGCGTACGTGTTTGCGGTTGAACGATGCTCTGGTCCCTGGGCCAGCATGGCTTCTAACAAACGCTGATTCGTGTGTAATTAGGGAGAACTTATTCTCCTTTTGTATTCGTCACACTTGGGGGTTTTTCAAATTCTGACAGAGTTGTCACCGACAGCGCTATCCCTCCATGCTATTAACTCAAGTCAACAGAGCAGTGATCTGGACTCATCGCTCCAGCATTCTGATAGGTGTGGATACAAGCCCCCCCCCGCCTTTTCCTCCCCTGCCTGAGTTAATTTATCAGCGAGATAAGCAGGTGGACGAGGGGAGGAAGATGGCGTCAGAGCAAGCTCCAGGCCTGACAGACCTGCCAGAATGAGTGACACTGCTAATAGCACGCTCCCATTACCTCGCCGCATGTCTCGCTCCTTTATCTATCCTCAAAGGATTGTTTGTTTGCTTGTAGGATGATAATGTTCGCCGGGCTTCAGCGCCTCAGACATAACAAATATTTTTTTTTGCAAATTGCCGAGTGCTTCGTGACACCGCGCGGATTGGAGTCATGAGCCGACTCCGAGTTCGGGCTGAGGTGGCGGCGTTCGGAAAACTGTGAGCAAGCCATGAAATTGTGTCTGCACACCTCGTGTGTTACAGAGCAAACATCTCAGATTTGTCTCCCAGGTTGTGTCCCGAATTGTACTAAGAAACCGATCCAATTTAAACATAAAAACAGCACTTAACACTCACTCGGACTTTAAAGCGCCGCATTTTGTGAACTCATTACAGGATCCAGCTCATAAACTAAAACGCAGTGTTTTTCCGAACAGAGAAGGCCCCTCCAGTCATTTCCCTGTGTCCTCTGTCTTGTGGTAAAAGTCATTCCGAAGGCTCCAGGTGCTGAGCAATGTAGACCGAGGGATATTGCTTTAATTGGAGAGTTACTGATCTTGCAAGAGTTTTCAGTGCCAGGCATTAGTGTCAATGTTTCTGCCGCTTTTCTGCTGCGCAATCACAAAAATGATATTGGGGACAGCAGGTGATCCATAAAAGGAGCTTTAAAGCCTTGTTAATTATTCCTTTAGAAATCTAATGAACACAGGGGGTAAAACAGAAGCAGGGTGAATCTATCTGTGTGAGGGGAAAAATATGTGTTTAATTTTAGCAACTTCTGGAACGTCTCCAGTGTCTCCAGTGGTCAACAAGTTGTTAGTCACCTGGGTTTCGCTAGTGAATTCTCGAAAATTCAATAGTGTTTCTATAAAATGCAACTTTTCTTCAGCAACCACTGAAAAAAATTATTTAGATTTGTTTTGGTCAAGGTAAACAAGGTGCAAAGAGGGAATACACCTTGGGGAGATTTAGAATTTCCCCTCAAGCTACTAACATGTTCTTATACTTGGGACGTACAGTAGCGGGAACCTGAGAGCCAGGACAAAAAAAAAATAAATGTCCAAAACTTGTCACAGATCCAAGTAACCAAAGCCATCAGGATCAGGCCCTGGAACCTTTAGCTGTGAGAAACCAACACTAATTGCTGGGCAAAATGATGAGCATTAAAAAAATAAAGAAAAGGGAAAAAAAAGAGAGACAGATTGTTATTCAATGACTCTTCTAAGAGTGTGTTATTCAGTAAAAGCTTCAAGAATCCTTCAGTTCATCTTTTTTAAAGCTACTTTAAGAAAAATTCTATAAAGAGAGATTTTTCTCTTTCTTAAAAGATTCCAACCATTTAATGAAGTCGGCACTCTTAATCATCCAAAAGAATCAGTAAGGGATCCATTTTTCTACGAGTGTACAGTGAACCTAATAAGAAAGATGTGTGTGGTTATGAGCGCGAGGGAAAAAGAGAGAGAGAGAGAGAGAGAGAGAACCTCCGGATCCATCACTGGGTCCTGGGAGTTAATTACGTTTAGTTCTTGATGTAACCTCATAAACATTATAATAACTTTAAATCAGGCCGAATCTGTCATACCGCACTAAAACTTGAGATGAATCTATCTCCAGTTGTATTTTAAACCATTTTAGGAAGCTGGCATCTCTCCTCGTCGTCAATGTATTAAGAATCGCAGAATGTTTAACTTGCTGACTGAACTAAAATATATAGTGAAAGTTGCAGATCCTGAAAGAGCTTGAAATCTTCCTATTTCCACTGTAGCACTTTAGTCAAATGTCTGACTGTCTTGATCAGCTGTAGCCCCAAACTGTCAAAACGAAAGGCTACGAAAGGCTGGCGTGTCAAAGACATAGTCTACTTTGGCTTATGCATGTATAATTAACAAATTCAGAACCATTCAGCCTTTCAGTTAAGTCAACCTTTTCTTATTCCAGCTCGCACTGACTATTCAGGACAAAATTCCTTACACCACTCAGTACAGGTCGTTTTCCACATGATGGTATTCCACTAAAAAATGGCAAGTCATCAATACAAAATGCTGAGGTAGCAGTGCATCCCTTAGCTGGGATTCACACATGGCTTTTTACGCATCGTTTTGCATCTCAAACCATTTAAACTGCGTCATCACGGCATGCTACGATTCACCAGGACACATCCTTAGTGTGCTTTTTCAGAAAAAGACCAGAACTGAAATAAAGCGCTCTACACACTCATAGATACTACATATAAGCAAAACAGTTTGCTGAGGTTTCACTGTAATTTAACATGCTTTAAAAAAATCCGTGGGCTGGTCTAACAAATGAAGAACAAATTACTCATCAGACTACAAAATCAAGTGGCTTCATTTCAAGAAAAAAAAAGCAAAAATATGCTTGAAGGTAAAAACAAGAAACAAGGAGATAAATGGAAGGAATAGAGAGAGGGACCTAGGCTAAAAAAAAACAGTGTCTGCTTAAAGTGGATCATGCAATTATAAAGGAAAATTATTAGAAGCAAGTGGCATGACTACTTGTAATGAGCTGGAGCCATTTATGCCAAATTTTAGCAAAGAAGAATTACGTTAACCTGAGCACGGTAACCGCTGTACGAGAGGTGTTCGAGTCAAACCGGGACTTTTGATTGCGCTAAATAACAGGACAGTGATGAGAGTACAAATATATCTCTCTATATAATCTCCCAGTGTTTTTACTAGTGCGTGGACAAAAAATGTGCTTCATGTCTGAAACGCTGGCCTCACAGGAACTCCTTTAATGGCTCAAACATCTGGAAATCCCTCGGAGCGAGGTTACGACTAAAACAGGGTATGTGGCACCAAGTTGCTACTGTTGAGCCCTTGAGCAAGGCCCATTGAAAATGTTCAAATGTGTAATGAGATATAAATGTAAGTCGCTCTGCATAAGGGCGTATGCCAAATGCCATAAATGTAATGTAAGGTGTTCTTGATGACTGTGAGTACAGTTCTCTCGGACAGACGGGTCTCTTCTGCAAATCAATAACAAATTATTCGTTGTTTTTTAAGGATCAAGCTTCCACTTGCTGAATGTTCATGGGAACAACTGCAAATATTTTACTGTAGCAAAGCGTCTCATCACATGCATTCTTATGCATGAGGAATTTAATCTCAAGTCCTGCTTTGACTTGGAATCAAGGAATAATGACCACGAGGTATATTTACACAGCATGTGCTTCACATACTGGCATTCAGCTAGTACAATTTAACGCACCTATATAGTTTGGTTTATCTAATAAAATAGCCATTGTTGGCAGAATGTGGACGTACCTAATAAACGAGCAAATAAATTATTAAAGGATTTGCTTTTATAAGAACTGAAGCATGCCATTACTAATACTAATAATACAGAAACAAACAAATACATTAACTTAGCACCTGCTTTGTGATATCGTCAGCCTAAACGCGATAAATACTGAATGACAAGTTCTACATTTCTAGAAAGGTCTGCTTTTAAAGAAAGAAAAAAACAAAAACTAAACTATGCCTCCAAAAGCATTGAGAAATTTTCTCAAAATGTCAAAATGACTAGACAACATATTCACTGCATATCCACACTTCTTTGAATACAGCATTTAAACAGAGCTTGTGCAAAATGGTTCACGTACTTTCTGCAACCTTAAGTTTCTGTCTGAGATCCGAGCTCACCACAGCCGTGAAGAACAATCAGCACACACAGAAACTCTGACTGTTGTTTCCTCTGATTACTTTGTGTGTGACGTCATTTCACAATTATTCTTTAATCATCACCCACAGGATTCCTGCTAATTGCATGCGCAATTTAACGGCGTGCACAAGCACATTAGTACTCTTTATTTAGTACTGCTTATTTATAAACTAAAGGTCTCAGTAAATTAGTGCATAATTGAAACTTGAAGTTTTTTTAAGGCAGTGCTTTAAATCTGCTCATGCTAATATCAAACAGAACAACAAAAAAAAACGTAGTGGTCATTTATAATGCAATGCTTGTAAAGTATGTCTCAAAAACTGTATTCTATTCATATATTTCGGGTTCATATTAACACTAACTCTGTAGTTTTCCCTGATTCTGTGTTTATTTCTGATCTTTTTTTTATTGTGCGTTTTTTTTCTTTCTTTCGTTTTTAAGTCTTGAATACTACGGAAAGATTTCCTTCCTAATCTACTGTATATGTTAACCAGAGGTGGGACATTCAAATTTGGGACATAACTTCAAATAAGTTCGAATTTCACATATCTGTACTTTACTTGAGTAGTTTTATTAGAGCATACTTTTTACTTTTACTTCGTTCAAAAGTACAGCAAATTTCTGTACCTCTACTTAAGTATTTGAAGCAGCTGCTGACTATTATCTGTAATTGCATGACTTGCCCTTCCTTTGTGACATGCCTAATAATATAACAGGTGTTTGAAATCAGAAGTGGAGCTGCAGACAGCAACAATCACAACACATTTACTTCAAGAAAGAGAGAGAGAGATGCTTTTACTAAAACAAGCCCAGTACTTTTCATACTTTTAAAGGTGAATACTTTTATTCTTTTATACTTTTACTTACTGTAAGTACTATTTCCCCCAGGAATCTCTACTTTAACTCAAGTAAAGGATTTGTGTACTTTGCCACCACTAGTTAATTACTGTAAATCCTATTTTTATGTCACACAGAAGGCCTCATAACAGATACATCAAAGATTGTAAGCAGTAATAAGAACAATAATTGGTATATTGCTATTGTATAAATTGTACATAAATTCTATTATATATTACGTCTTTTATAGCTGTTTCTATAAAATACTATATGGTCTAGAAGAACACTGCCTCTCTTTACAGTGTAAACTATTTGTTTAAACTATTTCTACTTGTTTTGCACACAGATCTATATTGCTAGCTACGTAATGTGCCATGCATGTAAGAATGACTACTTAGAAATATATGACAAATAGCCATATTTTCCATACATGTCCCCCAAACAGAATTCAAACAGGGAAAAAAACAAGCAAGGGTGAATTAGATGCTGCTGATAAAAATCCTCGCTTCCAAATTAGGGCTTTAGTCACACAGTCCTCACTTCTCACTCCTCCAGCGTGTCACTTTTGCAGCCTCAGCGGCACCCGGTGCCCACCCTGTGCACGCCCCCCACCCCTTTCTCCTAAAATATATCTATATATATATATATATATATATATATTTTTTTTTTTACAGAATATCCCCAGT
>JAOVVA010000019.1:7367019-7396515 GCA_028565275.1 Leiocassis micropogon
TTATGCAGACATGATAAACATATATAACAAAATTGGTACAGCATATAATATGGTGCCTAAGACTTTTGCACAGTATTCTGTATATGGATTAGCCATGAAAGAAATGACACTATACAGTAGGTGTACATACTAGAATGCTATTCTGAAGATTCTCTGCATGTGTATGTGTGTGTGGACTGAACTGGAACCCTTCATGAGCAGTCAGGAAACCTGCTGTTGATGCTGCCACCAGCTTAATCACTCATCCTGCCAAAATAGTGAAGCAATTAGCAACGAGCATGCACACCATACCAAGCATCTGCTGTGTAAATATCCCAATCACATGCTGAGGTCTCTCTTTATCTCGCCTAGTGAAAGCCTCAGAGCCATCTTCAACCATGCATTACAGCATGTGGGTGTCATATACTCTCTGCCACGTAGGAGGTGACTGTGATATGTAATTCATCATAAGTGAGAAATGTACATTGATTATTGTTAGTATGCTTTAAAATGAATCAAGAACGCATTGTGCAAAAAATAAATACAGGCAAATAAACAACAACAACACAGTCTCAATTTTAACTGGATAATGTTTATGTGAAAACATAAAAACGCACTGCCTGGCCCAAAAAAGAAAGAAAAGAAAAGAAAAAAAAAAGCCACATTTCAGAAAGGTCAAATTACCGGCCAGCATGAAGCAAAGAAAGCAACTAGGGAGACTGATGAAGTTACTGGAATTGGGTTAAGATCTGTCCAACACATTATTAAGACTTGGAAGGATAATCCTGAACTTCATCAAATATACAGTATGTGGAAAAAATCTGTTCGGCAAAGATGCATTGTGGAAAAAAAATCAACAGTAAAAATTCAAGCTATGTTTGTAAATTTAAGAGCATTAATACATGCACAGTGTGATAAGACCTCAAAGGATTCAGACAAAACAGCTGTGTGCCCATGAGAAAACCCCTTGTTAGTGAGACTAATCTGAGAAAAAGGCTTCAACTTGCTAGAAATCATATTAAATTTTGGAGCAATGGAAACGGGTCATGGGGTCAGTCCAGATTGACCCTACTTCAGAGCAACGGCTGCCTCGGGGTAAAAAGGTAAAACACATGCGTGATGCAACTATCATGCTTAGTGCCCACTGTGTTACGATCTGGGGTTGCTAATGAAGTGATGTTGGTGAATATCAATGGATTCAATCTTCCCTGATAGCACAAGCATATTCCAGGGGTATGCAAAGAAAATTAATTCAATGTGTTCTATGTGTAAGTGACAAATAAAGCCTTCTGCTTGTTCTTCTTCTTCTAAATCGTGAAAGAGTGGTTCTGCGAGCATGAGAAATTACTTTCACGCATTGATTGCCCATCACATTGTGTGCTGTAATCAAAGCTAAAGGTGTTGGAATGAGACATGTGTGCAACGTTTTTTTGGCGAGGCAGTAGATCTTATTATTACAATAGTAACAATTAACAAGCGGTCTTTAAAACGTGTGATTGTTGATATGGTTAAGCTTTAAAAGAGTCTCCAGGATCAGCACTTTGTAACAGTCAAAAATAAGCCTGTTCTGTTAAGTTTTCTGTCTTTAGGATTGTGGGATTAGATTTTTTTTTCTTTCAGTAACATGAGAACAAACTGCAACAAAAATATTTTTTGTCTTGTCTTTTTAATTTAATGAGAGAGAAAAACAGAGGTAGGCGATAAGTGATAACAGAAATCATCTTGTTCTGCAGAGGTTCCACAACAGTAAACACAACTGTTAATAGACGAAAAAGTGTACAGTTTTTGTATAACTAAAAAAAAAATGCGAGGGTTGACACATTTCTTTGGCAGATGAGGAATAACAGGACATGCTGTTACTGTAAAATAATCCGTTTCCATGTATCCATCACCCCATCCTGTCATTTACTGTTCACCTTAGCATGTTTTATTTCTTATAGAATATAGAATACAGTCTGCTTAATCTCATTCTAGGGTGTGAAGGTCAAGGTTAACAGTTTTCAATGAGCTATAATGTGTAATCAATTGTGAAATTGTTTTAAATCCATGAAAATTACCATGAAAAGTATATTTAACAAGACAAAGGACCTTGGAATAAAGAATATGCCAAAAAAGAACTATTGAGCTGGCATTAATGATCTTCTCTAGAACAATATTCCGAAGCTTAGGGGTGATATAAGAATAATTTTACTATTTCCTTTTACTCATACAGATCTCAAGCTGATATAGTACAAATGAATAAATTATACCCAATAATATCCTCAGTATCCTCTAATTTTTTTTTTTATTATTATTATTATTTTATTTTAATGTTGAAACAAATCCAGGACTACCCAAGCATATTTTTCTATATTTAGAAGAAGCAAAAAAAAAATTGTTTCTGATCTGTTCATGATCTGTCCACTTTTTTACAAAACACCTGTACATTATTGCAGTTATCTAATCGGCTAATTGCGAAGCAAAGTAATTAAACAGAAACTGGTCAAAAGCTTTGCACAGCACTTTGAACCTTAAGGTGGATGGGTTACAACAGAAGAAGACCACAATCTAAATCATCCAAGAACAGGAACCTGAGATCCTGGGAACAAAGTCATCACCTGTTCTTTTTCCAATCTTCAATCTTTATCTTTTGTCACTGAGCCTGTTCTCTGCTCCGCACTAATAAAGTGGATGGTGAGTACATTAAACCTTTAAGGGTTCACCAAGACCTACAACCAAAAAGTCAGCACCGAGTCTACAGATAGTTAGCTACATCAACTGGTATTACTTGGAACCCTTGATGAAGGGAAACTCTTTATATCATGATGTTCTAAATAGAACTTTGGATAGAAGATAGATCACAGTAGATCGAGAGAGATGCTTTGTATTACATGCAGAAAATGCCTACCAGGCAATTATTTTACATTTTTTTTATTCATTTAACTAGCTTAGAGAGATATTGTAAAAATAGTAAACAAAAAGTAATTCTTTTTTCCCCCTTTTTCCCCCCCTCACATGGTATTTCATTTTGTACAAACATGTAGTATCCATTACCTAGCTTGGAGGACTCATGAATTGAGCCCCGCGCTCAGCTTTCCCCAATTTTTAATCATTTTACCATGACAGAAAATCCATAGAAATAAGGATTCTTACAAGCGATAAGATAAAAATGTTCTCATGCTTGTGTAGGTTTTAGAAACATGTAATGTTTTGTGTGTGTGTGTGTGTGTGATGAATCAGCCCAGGAGAAATTCTTTGCAGGGACTGTGACAGAGCCCACTGCTCTACAGATAGGGCACATTGGGTGTTAATGGCTTCTGTGTGAGCAAAGCCAGTTTATTCCTCCACACACCATCACGCCCCTCCACTGGTGAAGTGGAACAGTGCCAGAGTTCGGTCGAAACGTGCTACCTTTCAAAAAAGCGCTACCACAAAAATGCTGTTCTGTTAATGTGTCAATACATGCTACCTTATATACAGTATTTTGCCATAATATTCTAAGCATGGAAATATTTTCATGTACTGTGTGCACTGGGTTTTTTACCACACGGTGCTAAAGTAAGCCGATAATATTGTGCTGGAGAACATAGTAACAATATTATTTTCATAGCAACTTTGCGGCTTTTCCATGCAAATCTATCCGTCTGTGTTACAGTAAGATGTTTCGAACAGGTAGCGCCAACTTGTCAGAACACCGGCACGAAGTACTCTGTCCAATAGTAACAAGCATAAATACGGGAATAAAATTTATCACGCATAGTAAACTGCATGGCCCGGCAAGGAAAATGCAGAGCGCATTAAAAAATGCAGGACGTGTGGGGAAAACAAAAGTGAGGAAAGAGGCCATAAAGTAAGGAAAGCCCGGGCTGATGCCAGCCTCGCCCATCTGGGAGATAAAAATGACTGATTCCTGCTCTGCATCTACATCCAACTGAGTTTCTTTAGCACAGTAAGGAGGAGGGCAGGGGACATAAAGGCAGGGTAGGGAATTTGGTATGAAAAACTTTTCTTTCTCGACTGAATTCAGTCTCAACTTATTGGTTTCTTATTGTTTGTTTTTGTTGCATAGAAACACACTCGCGGTCCCTGAGCTCATGTGATTTCCAGGGATCTTCATGTGGATATTAAAATGTTGAGTGATTACCATGATAATCAAATTAAGCCTGTGCGTCTTCCCTGCCTTCCAGTGGGTTGTTCCCATGGCCTTTCTCTCCATAACTGTCATAATTAAAGTAAACAAATACATACAGTATATGGGGTGGGGAAAAAAACCAACAATATGTGCAATATAAGCAGAGGCTGTCTGTAAGTACACTATAATCATGCCCAACTATAGTGCTGCTGAGTACTGGTGAAGGCTGTTAATCTCATGGTTTTATATATCATGAAATGATAGTGACAATGAAGACCAGGTGATGTATAGCGCTGCGACTAAATCACTGTCTCCTTTGCAACGCAATCTTTCGGTTTTCAATTAGTCGCTCACATAATTTAGCTTCACAAGTTTTTAATAGTGAGAAGTCATTAGACAGTGTAGGCTGGCAGGTGCTAGCATGGCAGTTTGTCCTCGTTTTGCACTCGCAGAGTTAGGTGTGAAGACAGCCTCTATGCAGAGTGCAGACACGGCTTCTCCAAGAGCATTGGCCTTCGTGCAGGGGTTCCCTGTGGTGAAATGCTGTGAGACACTGGGCCACTGTGACGCTCAGGAACACCAGACCGATCTGTGTTGTCACGAACTCTCAGATTTAGAGTCTGAACAAGAAAGGAATAAATGCACTTGGTTCGCTGGCTATTTGGTTTGAATTCACACTGCATGTAATTGTGAAATGAGCTTGTAAAGCTGAAAATCTACTTGCAAATGTCTCGCATTCATTGGTCAGAAACAACAGGAATGAAAAGCAAACAAACCATTCAGGTGCGCTTGGAATTCAGAAAAATCAGCTGTGCATTGAAAACGTGGTGACAGTCCTCAGTACATTATTTACTCTATTACTCTCACTCACTCATTGTCTATACCGCTTTATCCTGTATATGGGAACGCAGGGGCATGGAGCCTTTCCCAGGAGACTTAGGGGACGAGGCAGGGTACATCCTGGATGGGGTGCCAATCCATTGCAGGGCACACACATACAAACACTATGGGCAATTTGGAAACACCAATTAGCCTAATCTGCATGCCTTTGGACTGTGGGAGGAAACCCACCAAGCATGGGGAAAACATGCACACAGACCTGAGGCGGGAATCGAACCAGGTCCCTGGAGGTGCAAGGCGACAGTGCTAACCACTAAGCCACCGGCACACTAATAGACATTTACATAAATATACACCAAAAAAAAAAGTCACACACTGTAAGGTTTTATTCAACCACCTTTAGTTTTGATTACAGCACATTGTGGTGGCCAGTTCATGTGTGAAAATGATCCCTCAGGCTCCCAGAACCACTCTTTTACAATCTGAGTCATGGCATATGCCTGTGTCATCAGGGAAGAAAAAGTGATTACCTTGCTATCCACTACATTCAGGTCGTCAGCTGACTTCATTTTATTGCCACATAACGTTGATGAGTCTAGACCTGACCAACTGAAGCGACCCCAGATTGTAACACTGCCTCCAGAGGCTTGTACATTTGGCACTATACATCATGGGTGCATCGCTTCATGCGCTTCCCTTCTTACTCCGACGTACCCATCACTCTGAAATAGGGTCAATCTGGACCCATCAGACCACATGACCTGTTAACATTGCTCCAAAGCCCAATCTTTATCCTCCCTAACAAATTTAGGCCTTTATTCCAATTAATATCACTAACGAGTTGTTTTCTTATGGCCATACAGCTGTTTAGTCCCAGTCCTATGAGCTCTAATCATACCGTGTGGGTATGGAAACAGTTTTACTGTTTTTCTTTTTTTTTTTTTTTCCCCCAATGCAACTTCAAGTATTTAAGTGATATCCATTCATGATTTTTTTTAACCTTATTTCTTCCACAAATTTTGATCCTTCCAGGTTTTGATAATGCTTTTTTTTAAGGATTTTCCCAGTTCCAGTAACTTAAAATCTCCTTAGTTGTTTTCTTTGCTTGATACAGCCTAATAAATGGACTTTTTTTGGCCAGGCAGTATATGTATCTCCTCCTGCTCATAGAGTGGGTCAGTTTAGAAGCTTGTATTTACAGAAGATTGCTGCTAGCAACCCAAAATGCGTGGCATGTTTGGCTCACTTACTTCAGTAGGGTCAACTGGTCAGCTGGGTCAGTTCCTTCAACCACAATACTCTTTGTGTTTAAAAAAGTTGGAGTCCAGCTAAGCTTTAACATCACATGAGCAATGTGGTGGAAAATTTGGAGGTCAAAAAGGTAATAGAAAAAGGTATTATTGTGCAACACGTGTTGGGCACACTGTGTGTATTTACTAGGTCTCGACAAACAAACCACAAGATGGACTTTAAACAAAGCCGTCTCTGACCACCTCTTGAGTTTTATTTGCTCTCAGGGGGTCTGAGTTCATTTGGAACACTCACGTATGGCCCGGATCGAGAGACAGAAAAGTGCCTGAGTGTAACAACAACCTAAGATTACAACTACAATCTGGAGCTGGGTTTGTGGAACTTTTTAATGCTGAGAATAAATCACTTACCCAAATCATGTGAGGTCAATATTACATTTTAAAATGTCTAGCATGTTGACAATGGCACGGATTTCCTAGAGAGGATTATGGAGACTAGGTGACCTTTTAAACTGCCCCCAGTGAGAAAAGATTGAGAACATAGATCGGGTAGAGGGCCTGGTGTTCCCACCTGAGCCTAGTCAACTAAAACCTCCCAAACAGCCGGAATCCCATCTTTCCTCAGTGACCTTAAATAAGATGACAGCTACCCTCTGGGCTCCATCTGAGGCCGAAGAAAATAGCTTCGTTTTTCAGCTCTTTCTACCCCACTGCTAGAGAAAATTAGCTTTATCTGTGGGACACTCCAGACCACATGAGTAATGCCCCCTCTCTAATTCCAGTTTCTGCATCCATCGGAGAGTTAAACTGGAAGCTATCCATTTTTAATTACCACTTTCTGGAATGGAGTAGTACAGGTTGGGGGGACATTTAGATGAACTTGAGGGAAATTCCCAAGATTCCCAGGTTCTTTGCGCCTGGGCGCTTAGTCAGAGAAAACACATCTACAGTACTGTAATTCCTATGGTGATATGCCCTTCCACAGAGATGTTCAATAATTACTTTTCTATGGTATTACTCTGAATTTATGCATGTCCATCTGATGAAGTTACAGTAATGGTAATCCTGCCTACATAAACATATAACTGTGAAGGACTTCACACAGCTTTTTCGCTGAGTGTGTAGAGATTAGAAGATAAAAACTCTCTTTATAAGGCTGTGATGATTCTGTGAACAAAGCTCTCCTATCAGTACAGCACACAATAAAGATTTATTTTTCACAGCGTTGCTTTGCTCACTACAGATTTTACTGAGAAAAACAACAAACAGTCAGCAAATATAAAAGAGACCTTTGAATTCCCTACAACAGGTGGATTAATAGCTACGTCAGAGATCATTTATCAGCCTTAAGATGCAATCTGAAAACGATGCAAAGTGTTCGGGACTGTCTACATTTGTTTAGCTGAACCGATAGTTAAGTAGGCGGCAAATGAACATCTATTATTCGCAATAGATGGACTTTCAGAAGGAAACCAAAAAAAAAAAAGTATCTGAAAGCAGCGCACAAATATGGTGTCACATAAAAGCAAAATACAGTCGTCATTAACAAAGAGCCAGAAGTAAAAAGTAAAACTCAATTTCAGATTTATTATGCATTTAATGGCTGGATGAAAGGCAGCCAAATGCAGTACAAAATAAACCTATGGCAGTTCTTCTCTCCTGCTCTGACAGATGGATGTTCTTTTTTTTTATATACCAAATGTTACAGATGTTTCTTTTATTTATTTTTTTTCCACTAGCAGGGTTTTTTTTTTTTTTTTTCCCCCTTTTCAGATTCTTCAGGTTTTAAATCCTTAGAGAAACACCGGGGGGAAAAAAGGGGGTCCTTTTTATCAAGGGCACATTTTTTTATGCCTGTTAAACGGGCAGGCTACTGGTGTCTTGAAGAACCCAGTACATGTCCAGGAGGAGCCAAGAATTAATAAGTAACTCTAATTAAAGTTGAATTAATCACAGAGAGCTGGAAAGGACCACAATTGAGGCATATGTTAAGAATAAATTACTAATTAGGGCTGGCGAGTAGCAAAACAAGCCCCAGTCTGTTTGAGAAGTCTCAGCACGTTACTAATATATGAAAAGGTATAAACAAACAGCAATCTGGTTGTTTAGCTTCTCCAACCCACTTACAAGGATCCAATTATGGCAGATCCCTGGAGCCAGCAATACAATCAGCACGAAGAGTGCAGACGTTATGATTAACTGTGAAGGCCACGTTCACAATGGCTGGTCTCGACTGCCGGCAGGGCTGCCTTTTAGAGCTGTTATAAGCAGCGTTTCACCCAAAGAGCCTTAAGCAGATATGAGCACAGCACAAAAACCCATTGACATCTACCTTTCATCCCAGACATGGTCTTTTTGCCTTATATGGCATTTGTATTGTTCTCATTTACAGCATGGGCCAGCTTTTTTTTTTTTAGAGTTTCTCCTTTGAGTAGATTATAGACCATTACTGTATACCAGAGAATACCAAAAGCAATGCACACAGCAATGAACTGCTCGGTATACACCTGCATATTACCAATGAAAAGTTAACACACCTTCTAATTACATGTCCTTCCCTGGCTTTTATTTCTTTCTAAATTCTTGAACAATACTGAAGGCATCCAAAATATGCAAAACTCTCATTTGAACAGTTTTAAAATCTTAAAATGTGTCTGCTACTTATACTCTGTAAAGCCTTCATAACGACTCTAATCTGGAGTGCTGTTAATTGGTCATTTTTGAGGTTGGTCAGTCTAAATGAACTTCTCCTCTGCAGCAGATCTTGCTTACCTGGGATGGTCTTCATGAGAGCCAGTTTCATCATGGTGTTTGATGGGTTTTGCAATTGCACTTGACGATACTGTTCTTGCAGGAACTATTCCAGAACAGCTAACCTTCGTGTCTTAAAATAACACCTGACTCTCGTTGTTGATGTTTTTTTAATTACCTAATGCCTTATGTGCCTTTCAGTTGGTGATGAATCAATCTTGATCTTCGTGAGGCACATGGAGAGTGTGAGTGAGGAAGTAAAGATGCCGTATTGCTGTGCATCATCAAAGGTTTGCTTTGGGAAACACGATTCGTGTTTTTAGTCTCTACAGAGATGATGATTTAAATATAATCGCCGTTTCATGCGCGAGTGGATGAAATGGTCAAGAGGAATCAGACACTTGTAGGCTGTCTGCATTTGGAGCAGGATTTCAAATGAATAGAGTGCCAGAGAGGACCAAGCTGCGATGGATGAGAAGGCCTTCCAGTGCCATTCATCATTCAATGCTGGGGGTCATGTGCAGTTAGTCAGTGAGCTCCCTGGGATCTGTAAAACACTCTCTCTGATGGCTGCCTGTCAAGTGCACTGAAGCCAAAGGAGGAAGAAAACACAAACCATACTATATGATTCTTTCTGAGCAACAAGAGAATCAATCGTCCGCCACTCAGTCCATTTTATTATTAACTAGCACAAGGTTGGTCTAGAGGCCGTTTGCAACAACATGTGGCTGCCATGCTCTCATCTGTGTCGTGTTTAATACGAGCGCCGATCACAGCTTTCATCACGGCTCAGCCGTGATTCCCTCCCAGCCTATCAGTTCCGCTCAGCGAGTGAGGATCTGGGATTACACACATACGGGTATGCATTATCAATGCCCGCTCAGGCTTTAAAAGCCACTCAAACCGAGACACCAAGCTGGCGTTAGGCGGCATGATCCCGTAGTGGAATCAGCATGCAGAATACAAACATACAGCCACAGAGGGATCGCTCCCTGACTGAGGGCCAGCTATGAAAAGGCCTCTCGTTAGAACAAAGCTGATTGCTGCTCTCCCTTTTCACCAGGCAGCCACTCAACATCCATCAACTACTATGTCAACTACTGCATTTTTTTTTTAACCTCATATTTTTATCTCTGTCCTGAAACCATTTCTAAGCCACAGCTTTATGCTCATGCCAGCAATGTGTAGCCATGGGGCATACAAGGTCCTCACATAAAATCTTTTTAAAAAAACTGAAAAAAATGTGTTTTTGCAAACACTCATCCTGTTGATTAATATGCAGGCCAGTTGTGGAACACTCAAACACAAGGGGAAATTTGTCCTGTGGTTTAATTAGGGAGGTGCTGGGCCAATTTTCACTCAGTAATTATGGCGGCATATCATAGTGACCTTTCCGGCATTTTCTGCACGTTTGGCTTTTATCAGATCATGTATTATTCAAGCACTTTGTTGTGTGCAGTTGTGTGCAGTCTACTGTCTCCATTGCACACTCATAGGATAACACAGCCTCACGCTCTTTCGTCACACTCTTTAGTATTTTTATTCACATTTAATAGCCAAGAATCCCTGTTCACCTACAGTGTATGCTTGATTGGTTGTGAGATTATTCATCGTTCAAAACAGGTTCATTTACCTGTTTAGCTTTGAGCCAAAAAAGATGAGACCAGCACACGGCCGTTCCATTAGTTCCTTAAGAAACTATGTGTATTACAGAAATGTAATACACATGACTGTATCAATTAATTTCAGTCAATTAATAAGCCTTGATGAAATGAAAACAGGTGGTTGTTTTTTTAATCTCATAACCAAAAAATCTCCTACAAACCAAACTTTTATAAAAAAAAAAAAAAAGGGGGGGGATATGCAGAAGCAATTTATTTGATTCATAGCAAAAATCATATCAAATGTTTATGACTCATAACGAAATAAAATTAAGACTATGCATTTCTGTACCTTCCCCACGCTAGGCTCTGTATAACACATTCTAACATCAAGTGCGTAGGGAAACAAGATGAGCCAGATTTTTCTTCTTTTTTTTTTTTTCTTTTGGTACAAATTAGTACAAAGTCATGCTGCTAGAAGCACTATCAAGAGAAAATGCTGCAGGTAACGGGTTTCATCTGCAGATAGCAAACGGTTTGGATGCTCGAGTTTGTGGCACTTATCCAAAGACAAGTGAGACGAACTATAATCAAGAGCTGCTTTAAGGAGATCTCCAATTATCATGGAGCACTGAGATCTTACACACTCAGCCACACTCATTAAAATCGACCCCCAGGAATCAATTCTGAACAGGTAATGGGACAAAGGAAAGTACACACATCTTGCGTGTAAGGCAGGGTTTCAAACTTTTAGGAATGAGGCAGGTGGTTTTGATTTAGGTAAGAAGAGCTCTTGTAAAGCTCATTACTCATAATTGCAGAATGATCTACAGCACTGGTGGATAAATCATGACTTCATCATGAAATCATTATCTAGGCAAGTAAAAATTATTCCAGTGTGCTGCTCAGTTCTATGGCTTGGTTGCTTTCTTTGACTAGACTAATATCATATCCAGAGCCTCATCAAACCATATCCGGAGCCACTCTGATCCAGTCCGACCATTATTTTGCTACCAGTCACAGTGCTGCTAATCAGCTGTGGCTCATTAAGGACTCTCATTAGAAACAACAAACCACAAACACTATTAAGCGTCGATCTCTTGCCTTTGTTTTTTTCTTTGTGCATCACCAAGATGGATATTTATATCGTCTCCAGTTACTGTCCTTCCACAGTAATACTTATTTCCTTCTTTCTTTATATACAGTCATGTTCAAAATTAGTACTCCCTCTTTCGATTCTATGTTTTTTTTGAGTGAAAACATAATAAAAATCCTAGATCATAGTGGGTTTTAGTAATAGGAATACAACCTCAGACAAACAACAACATATAACTTTTTTTACATTGTGCAATAATTAAAAACAGTATGTTATACTAAGTACCTCGAATGATTCAGTAGCTTGTAGATCCACCTTTAGCAGCAATAACTTGAAGGAACTGACTTGAAACTGTCCTAGGATGATTTGTCTATTCCTAGTTTACAGCAGTGTTTAATACAGCTAGCAATATTGTCAAGCTCTATTGAAGTTATTATTAATATTTAACATTGTCTAGTATAGGCTATTAGCTACAGTATGTTGAGTGATATTTGACTGTTGGCAAAGCAACATGACCTATTCACAATTCACTTTACGGCAATAAGACGCCAAGCACAGCTGTGATTAGCAAGTGAAGTGAAGGATGAGGATACAATCCCCTGTTTTCCCCCACTATTACTATTTTTGGCTTCACATATTACATCCTAATCATAGATCTGAACTATTACTAGTATCAAGGTCCCAATACAATATTGTGTCATTTATTTCTTAACTAGAATACTTCCTTGCTCAATCTGCCAATGCATCTGTTTTATTTTAGGTACTAAGGGTATACTGGCCTGTACAATGCCCCAGAGTAAGCTCAGCTTTGATCTCTGACCGGGAATCAAACCACAGTCCACGGTGGTAAGAGCGCTCAATGTTTGCCCCGAGTCCACCAGGGAACCGACTGCTAGTGCTAGTAAATGAACACATATTGCTTTGTTAAACAACCAGCGGCACAAAATAACTCAAAAAATAAAGTCGGCCCTCGGTATCCGTGAGGGATTATTTCCAGGGTCTCCTGTGGATCAAAATCTGTAGGTGTTTCAGCTGCTTTATAAAATGCCATAGAATTTGCACAGAACCTGTATTCATATACTTTATTTTATATAATTTAAATCATTTCTAGATTACTTATAATATCTACTGTAATATACATATTTGTTATATTGTAAAGACTCTCTTGATATCCCAGTGTAGAACCCAGGGTGTGTGAGTGTGTTGATTAAGGTGTAATTTAACCATTTATAGCCCATTAATCCAACAGACATTATTTTTTTTATTATAATTGTTGTCATTTTTATGTTGCAAAACAAAGTTACTCTATATGGTTTTTCATCCATCTAGGGTAATGATTTTTCCCCCCAAAAAGGGCTATGTTAAAGTAAATACAAACAGACACAGTTTAAGAAACAGTTATTTATACATTGAAAATGTGCAACAAAAAAAATAAAAAAACACGTATTTTCGCCTATTAAAAAAAATATATATAATACCTGTATATATATTTTTTGACCCAAGGAAATTACAAAATGTGGTTCTTCACCTCATTAAGAATTGAACTGACTCAAGAGCAGTGGGTCCGTCCTTGTAGCTTTCCTTGGCTCCATGGCGTGTTTGTGTGTTTATACAGTGTGTAGCAAATGCTTTAGTTAAAACGGAGCACATGAAATTCTGGTTTTGCATTTTGAAACGGGAGGTTTTTTTTCTCTGAAAACGATCACTTTGTGAATTGGTTGAATCCAAGGAAGCAGAACTCGCAGATGTGGCTGTCAGACTGTACTGCTTAAAAAAACTGCTTAAATAAAATTTTTAAACTGCTAAAACAAAAGACTATAAAGAATTTCAAAAATTATTTTTTCTTTAGAACTTTGAATAAATGCCATAATAAATGTTGCTATTTTGTTGACACTAAACGTAAGTTTCAAAAACAACTAAACTGGTTTAATGTGTTGTAGATGATAACTTCTTTTATGTTGTTTTGGCTGCCACCGTTGCAACCACATCTACATACTGTGTCTCCTCAGAGGCAGGGCTGAAGATCCTCACCTGATCGAAATTTCACAGAAAGACTAAATCTGTAATTTTGGCTGTTCATCTTCCCACTTACTTGCGCTGGAAGGATTTAATATCCTCTCCTGTAATTCATATGTCATATTAGCATATTATCGCTGGGACTGACGAGTTCTATGTTCTAACATGGAGGAACACCTGTCTTGCTCAATCGTATCTCACGATTTTACTGACACTTTAAGCTGTCTTTGTTTTCAAATGGAGCGCAATAAAAACTGCTGTCCTGGCAGTTCTCACACTTTATCCAATCTACTTACTCAGATCATTTCTTAAAAGGGATATAAAAAATGTGTTTTAGGGTGACTTCAAAACATGCCTTCACGCCTTCTTCATTTTCCCACTACTTAAGTTTCACTTTTCTAATTTTACCACCTTAAACATTGTTTACGTCCAAACCAGGACGGATAAAAGTTGGTAAAGCAAAAGTGCAGATTTTTATATTTTTTTAAAGGCTAAAGTGTTTCAGGATGTCTTTGAAAATATAAAGTTTCTATAACAAAGGATAGCTTTGGATCAAGCAAAATGTAGGATGAAATAAACTAGAAGGCTGACAGACGTAACATCTATATACCCTGGCTTTTCTTTTTTTTTTTTTTTTATGCACTTTCAGAACACACCATCAAAACACTCACAGGTTGGAGAAAGTTTATTAAAAAGTTTACTAAAACTTTTATGCAATGACCTGAAAGCAGTGGTTGATAGATGAATAAATTAAAGCAGAATTTACGCTACTTTTTGAATGTTGTTACATACAGTAGTACAATGAGACTGATGTTAATTAATAAGTTCAGTTGACATTGTCACTATGGCAACAGAAGGTATTGCTGGAAATGTGGGGTTTTATTTAATCACTGCTTAGTCGCACTAATTTTGGTTCAATTTTAAAATTCGGTGCTGTGGACTGGATCGAAAAAAATAATCTTCTCATAAGAGACTTAATTAGTCTAATTAGTGGGAATTTGCTTAGTTTTAATAGTTTTGCTTCCTTCATTTTTTTTCGAAGCAAAGACAGAATTAATGGTGTCTTCTGTAAATCTTAGTACAGCAAGAAAAAAAAAAAGAAAAAAAAGAAACCCAGCCAAAGTTCTTGCATTGCTGCACTGTATGTACTGCAATGTACCAATAAGTCTAAGACCTGCAATCTCTTTAGAGTAACACAATAACGCTTAATGAAATCTCCAGCTTCATTAACCTATTACTTCCTAACTGAGTTTCTTCCTTCTTAGAGAGAAATATGATGAAAATAATTGTACATTAAAGAGTCACATACATATGTGCTGAGACTGAAGTAAGAAACATTACGTATACAAAGAGACTTGCAGAGCAGCATACTAACTAGGTCTTTAGGGGATTAATTACGGGGTTAACAGTGGGTGTCAAAGCTTGCCCGGTGGGAAATGCCCAGTCTCTGTTGCACTCACATGTACCGTGTGTATCTGTCTCTGACACAGACATGCAAAAGCGGATTCGAGATCGCTGGAGGGATTTTCCCTCAGCCAGAGCCTGGAGGCTGAAAGTGATGGGTTCCTGTTTGTGAGGGTTTCTTTAACGAAATGCTTAAAACGAGCAAATGAGAGTGGTGCTTATCCAGCAAAATTGCTGCTAGATGGAGCAGAAAGTGCACAAATTTTCTATGACACTCCTGTAATGAGGTTTTATATTGACCCAAGAGCAGTGTGTGGAATTGCTCGCTGCTCCTCTCCCTCTTGCTTTTACCTGCAGTCTTCGTTCTCCCATGCCATTTATTTTTCGCACTCCACTCTACCTGAACTACACCGTGCACAGACAGGTGGCAAAGCAGCGCACATCTCTCAAACATCATCACATATTCAAGAACTCCATTATTTAGCTGGTTTGAATAAGAGCGGGGAGACGGATGGGACAAAGATGAAGGGGAGAAGAAATCATGTCAGATATTCATGCTGGGAGATCAGTCTCCACACACAATGTGTAACGCAAGTATATATTATGGAAATGTGACTTTCTGCAAGACCCACATCCCAACCACTAACTGACATTTGGAATTAATTCAAAATGCAATAATACTTGTCTGCTTTACATAAAATATGTCTCATGGGAATAGCCTGAGCCATGGCTAAAACAAACTACAGAACTACAGGCTGAACCCGAGCCAGGGAAACCAGCAGAAGTGATGTAACCTGCTGAGAAAACAAAAACAAATTATAATAGTATTCTATTCACAAGCAAGCAGCGTTTGCATGCTATTAAGATACACACTGCCCCAAACAGGAGGCAAATATTCAACTCAGATGCCATGTTTTGTGCAAACTTGAGAGCAGTACTGAATCTTGGCACTGCCATGATTCTTTTCCTTCGTCCAGAGACACGACTCTCATCGTCGCTGTCATATAGCCGCTGTGTTTATTTGGTCTCATTTTGTATTTAATGCACTGAATGTGATGATCATATTAATGCTAATGTGATGATATATCATCCACCAGTTCGGTCTCCCCATCGTACCTCAATTACCATTCTAGGAGGATGAACAGTGAATGCTTTTCTGCTGCACCACTCTAAACCACCTCAAAAATATGCGATGTCATTTTAAACACAAATTTGAAATCACTGTTAAAATCGCATTTTTGTTCCGAGAACGCAAAGAAATATTTTTCTCATTATTGTGCATGCAATAAGTATTTTTGAATGACTCCAACCTTATTTAGGCTAAGTTCACATTACCAACCTGAAGTGTTTCAATTCAGATTTTTTGCCCTAATGTGACACAAATCAGATTTTTTTAATGCTGTCTGAATGTACAGATCTGATGTTTTTCAGATCAGATCTGAGTCACTTTCATATGTGGTCCTAGATCGGATATATGGTCATGCGACTTGAATGAAAACGGACAGACTGAAATTCATTCAAGTAGGGCGCTGATGTCATCAGTCAGAACTGGCGGTGTGTGGATTTCATAGTAGTGCTAGCAACAGCTGATAAAACAGCTAAAAGCAAGGCATTTCTTCCTTTTTATGGACCTCAACAAATACAGCCGACTAACTGCTTTCCATCCTCCAGAGCAAAATCCCAAGAATAGTTTTGCTAAAATCGGATCCATTGTTTGAAATAAACGAGTGATCAAACAAACATGATGTGTTTTGTGAGCAAAGACATATACAGTAGATGTGCGCATTCGCGCTGTTTCAGAGGACAGACGCATTACACATCCACATTAGAGTCGGGTAAAAGTCACTTGTTATTATAAATGTGTACCGTCATGACATGCAAATCCCATCTGACGAAAAAATATCTGAATTGAATGTGAACGTAGCTTTACAGCTCTTTCTATGGCAACGCTGGTCAAATGGCTTTCGGCTCACTAGAAATGTATACTGCTGTATATAGGGCAAAAAAAGAAAAAAAGAAAAGAAAAAAGAGGCTCCTACACCTTATACAGTATAGTGCTCGGTACCATTAACAGAAAGCCATTCGAGATTTCCTCCAGAGGTACATTTTATTTTCCGTTACAAATATTCACCAATATTACAAATGCATTCGCCTCAGTCTGGGCCCAAGATAAAGTGGTATTTTTTAATGTATTTGCCTGGATGCTGCCTTTACATATACTATGTCAGGGGATAGGGAGCTTATGTGTGGCTGCTCTGGTTTTACAGATAGGACCATATAGCTAATACACAATAAACCATATCTTGTATATATTAGATCTCAGCTACACAGTAGTTGACAGGCTTGTTATAAAGTTCGCAGTGTTTTCATTTTTTAACTAATAAGAAGACAGGCTCTTTGTGCTGAAAAGTGGGCCTTACATACTGTAATACTAATGCCATGTTAAACAAGAGCACAGGACACACATTAGCTCTGTTTACATCGATGATTTTTCTTTAATCCAACTGAAAACATTCTGATTAGAGATTCCAACCGTTTACTTGGGCGCTGATCCGATAACATGCGCATTTACAAAGCATTACATCAGAATATAACTTTTTCGACGTGGGCACTCTGGTTCTGCCCGCTGTGAAGCATGTAATCTGGAAAAATATAACAGAAGAATGAGAAGAAGGTTCTTTAAAGCTTCAAATATTTTCCAATAAATACTGTCTTCTGTGTTATGATTGGTTATAAGAATTCAGTTTCATCAGTGATTGGTTAGATGCTTTACTACGTTTGAAATAGTGAGAGAATCAGTGTTCCTTCCTCAGCCCGAGACCCAGTGGATGAAAGTAAACACGGGTGGGGGAGAGAGTTGATCTCACTGAGTGTACAGATCAGGAATGGAAGCAAAATTAAAGCACTCTTCTGAAAACCATAAGAAAGAATATACTTATGATTTACAAGCATTTACATGGCTTATATTCAGCTATTGAATGGATTATCAAAGGTTTACACCACTGCTCTCGTTCCGATCGAAAATTCATTCTGATCAGGATGAGATTGTTCCTAATGAATTGTTTACATGATGCATTTTTATTCCAATTGGGCTGTTTTTCAATTTACATACGAACCTGCCGATTTAAAGCACTCGGCTACTGGGATGACATTAGTGATAGTCCGGTGCTGATATATTTTTCTTTATATTTCCACATACCATATCGAGTATGGGATTTGTACATTCATTAAAAAAAGACGCAAACTCTAGAATGCTTCGAAAATGTCTGGGTTGTATTTCCACAGTCTTAACAAAAGGCAAACATCAAACTGTTCAAAATTCCTGTCACTATAAAGGTCATGCTTGGATGTTTAGACGCAGCCAGACAACACATCTATCCTTCATTTCTGAACATTTGTTGTATTCTTTGTCCTATACGCTTCCTTTAAACTGACATTCAATTCTCTAGGATCAAGGCCCATATCTATCTCCTAGTCACCGCATACACTGTGTACATCTATATCCGAGAATCGTGCCAGGAAACTCTATTATTTTTATATTTAAGGGGAAAAAATAGTATATAGGAGAGGCATTCAAGTCAAACCGGGACTTTTGATTGTGCAGAATAACAGAACACATTAATGAGAGTAAAAACTACCGTTATTTCTCTAAATTACACTAAATTATCCCTGTTACACTAATGCACTTATCCCAGTGTTTCACTTCTGCTTGGACACAATCAAGGTAGAAAGTATAATAATGATTGTGTGTGCAGTTCCCACAGATAGATACTTTTCTTCTGCAAGTTGGTGACAAGTTCGATGTTCAAGGATCAGTGTGTTTCACTCACTGAATGTTCATGAGAACGACTGCGTGGGCTCCGAGCTCATCATTTACAGACGTTCAGCCTTCTTTAAAATGATTGCACCATTCAAATGTTTTACTGTGGCTAAGAGTTTCATCACCGTACTGTGCTTGATGTCTCCTGTAAATGTCAATCAGTTTTACGCCTACATTCACAAGAAATGTAATCCGTCCCGGTTTGACTTAAACACCCCTTGGAGTTTCACTCTGCGATTGTCATCTGTTTGTTATTTCAATACACTGGCATAAGTATTAACCTACAGTACTTGCATTCTTTCCATATTTTGTAGTGGTACAACACAAGATCAGGAGCTAATAAAACAGCAAAACATCAAAGTTTGGAAAAGAAGTATTGCTCAAAAAGAGGTTTTGCTGTAACCATATCACAAATATTTAGCATCCCTCACAGCATCATTAAAAACAGAAGGAAGCTGGCACAAGTTTCTAGACGATTCGGTCCACCTCAAGTGACCAGGTAAGGAGAAGATAAATCAGTAATTAAGTTCGTTTTTCAAGGCTCCGTATGTACTGTTTTACTAATTTCACTTCACAAAAGCACTTGTTCAGATTAATGCATTATCTTGTATCTCATTATCATTTTTATATTGTGTTCTCTTGTGCATATAGTGGAGTGCTTAAAGAAAATTTAACACCCTAAAATGTTAACACTGCTATAAAAGGTCTTCTCTTCAATAATAATCGAAATATGGTCCTTCAAAAATCCTTGCTGAAAAACCCAGAGCCAAAGCAAAATCAATAGAGTGCCACAGGAGAGACGGGCTTAGCGCTGGTCAAGCAGATTATTCCATTTCATTTCCATCTTCATCTGAGATGCCTCAGCAGTATTGTGCTCATGCAGATCAGGCTCGAACCGTTCCACCATTCCACTGTGGATTTAAAACCTGACTACATACTGTATCTTACAACGCCAGTACATTCATTTATACCAGGACATCATAAATCAGCCACATTTCTGATTAGACACAGCATGTAATGACTGTTTTTCAGCCGGAGAGAGAGATCCTGGGGCCTAGGAGAGCCTGGTCTACTTTAACAAGGCAATGGCAACCTTCCAGTAATCCCCCGTTTCTTGCCACACACACAATTTTTGCACGCAAGTTTACAAGGCCTCAACGGCCGGTCATTTATCATCTCCATATCATCCAAGTGTGCATGTGCTGTGAATGTGACACTCAAAAGTGGCAGCATGACGAGCACCACGAGCCTGATGTGTTCGCAACCTTCTCCCCAACGATGAAGCATTCTCGAGCTGAATGGCAAACATGACCTGAAAAGCCTGTTTCCGCTTGTCTGCAATGTGCCCCTCGTGCTACAAGAGATCCCAAACCATCCATCAATCCATAGGTCAACGTGCCAAGAGTGTGCCATTTAGCAAAGCAGCACAGGCTAAAATTTTTTTACAACAACATGAGAGGAGCGGGAGAGACGCAGGAATTTCTCAAATGATATAACACCTGACATGACGATTGGGGAAAAATAAAGTAGATTTACCTATTACTGTCTAATGCTAAGCCTATCATTTAAAGGGACTTAATTTTTATTTTTTTTTTGTCATTTTTATTCGCTGACATGAGTCTCCAGTGTGCATATACAAACAACATGAGAGAAAAAAACCTGCTTTGTTGTTGTTGTTGTTTTTTTCGTATTGACCAGGGTTTAAACAAGCTAATCAGATTTTTAAGCCCATTATGTCCTAAGAGCCCCTAAGAAGAGCCCCTACCCCTGGTTGTTGCTCAGCTCTGCTGTGCTTTAGTGGGCGTCGCTCAGCAGTAGCTCATTTACATACAGCAGACACGGAAACGGTGCATTTGGAAAAGGAGTGAAACAAAGGGACTTTAAGGGGCAACAAAAAGAAGAAAGTATTATCTAAGGTGGATTTCAGCTGGAGCCTTAACACACACTTTGGGGAGCTCTGAGACCTGTGTTAACTTGTTAGTTCAAATAGTGCATATAGTCCCCTGCTACACTAATCCCAGCGTTTCACTAGTGCTTGGATACCATCAAGGTAGAAAGTTTTCTCAGTACACCAGAGCCATAACTAGACTGCCTGCTCTGTTTATAAAAAGCTGGCCTCCCAGGAATCCCTTAAATTGCCCAAAAAAATGGAATTTGCTTAGAACGAGGTCAGGAGCATACGGGAGATCTGGCAATAACTCCCGGTTGAGTTCAAGTGGTTCGTGAATGATTCGTGAATGATTGTGTGTACAGGCACAATGATAAGAACTCCAAATACATCTTACGTCATCCTGAAGGACTTGCATATGTGAGGCTTAAGTCACTTACTCATCGTCTATACCACTTTATCCTGTACAAGGTTGGGGGGACTGGAGCCTATCCCAAGAGACACACATACACACTTACATGCCCATTCACACATTATGTTATTATTTGGGAAATGCCAGTTAATCTAATAAAGAGACTTTTTGTCATTGTAGTGATACAACAAATTAGTTTGGTAGCAATCTGCATGTCTTTGGACTGTGGGAGGAAACCAGAGTACCCAGAGTAAGTGCACCAAGCACAGGGAGAACATACATTACTACAAAGAAATTTTTTTTTTTTTTTTTAATACTGTAACCTTTTTCCAGTTGAAAAAAAATAGCTTGCAAACGTTTTCTTGGAAGATTTCATGTTTCCACTGCATTAGTGTTGTAAATGGGAAGACTGCTGTGTCTGTATTTTCCAACCTTTATTTTGGAAGTTATTATTTTGTCTTTAATAAAAGCACATTGAAGCGCCTACCTGTCTTCTTCTTACTATTCATAGAAGCATGGAAAGCTGAATGTTCCTAAACTAAATTGCTAGTGGTCATGAAGCACCATTTCAATACTGATTCATTTATTTAGTCAGCCCATATGTCACACAAATGACGACCATATACCTGCAAACATCAGCTTTTCACTAAGGCCCTTTGCCAGCCAAATAAATAACGGCCTCAGACTAAACTGGTCATCAAATTTGCATTCATAACACGGTTATGATGCAATAGACGCACAGTCCACAATTTCCTTAAAGGTGCCATATTACACTGATCAGCCATAACATTAAAACCATTAACATTAAACCCAACTAGATTTGGGTTCCCCTTACGTCACTGGCGCAGGTCTGACACCCCCAGCGTGTGGCTGCTCAGGGCCTCTGGTGGTGTGCTATGGTGTTTTGCATACCACTCATATAATGCATTTTGGCTTTCCTGGAATTCCCTCTGTTTCACTCCTATTCCAAACATGTCGTTTTAGTGTCTCTAGCTTTAAATGCAAGTAAGCTACTGCCCACATGCAGAAGTGCATTTTTCTAGGAACATACTGTAGGAACCGAGAATTCCCTGAAAACAGCAGACTGTGCACAGCAGTCAAGCTTGAGGAGGGGATATGTAAATTGCCCCCCCCACACACACACTTTTTTTTGTCTCTTAAGCACATTAATGGAAAAAAGAAAAAAGGGGGGAAAATGGTGGAGATACTTTGTGTGCACACATACTGGGGACCCATGTGAATGTTCAAAAATGATCACAAAGTGAATTTTGCATAATAGATCCCTTTAAAGTGTCAATGTGCTTAGTCACATTTCCGTCTGCTCCCACCTCAAACATCACAGCTAACACAGTCATCAGCCACAAATTCTCTGTCCAAGGATTCTCCGTCAGACTAATTATGATACCTGAGCAGTCACACCACTGTGTAATTCACAGGCTTACTTTCAAACATTCTTGCTTACACATTCTCGCCTGTAGGATATTTACGCATCTGATCTGTTTCTGCTTTGTTTGAGTTCTCTGATACACAGTTTAGTCTGTTTCCATCTGGCCACTTGATCATCTGACCATTTGTCTGGCTTTCATTCCATTAAAAAAAATTTTTTATTTTATTTACCCAGAACTGCTTCGTTGCTTTGTGAATTTCATTAACCTTGCACTTGCATCCAGCTGTTAGTAAACACATGCAGATATTCACAAGAAAAGGGTAAAATAATTCCGGAAATCTTGTTCAGTCAACCCAAAATGATAATTTAGCATTTCTTTTCTCTTCTGTAGAGGGGTAGTTGTGTTCGCCCTGTATGAGACAATATCATGCATTTATTATGCAAATATCATTATTTTGCAATTGCGAGTTAATATCACACGATTGTGACTTTCGAGCTTTCAAATGCGAGCTAATATTTTACATTTTTGACTTTTTATTTTGCAATTACTTGTTTATATCACGCAATTGATTACAACTTTCGGAGACCAATTTTCAATGTTTTTAATAATCAAACCACAAGCTGCAACAGTGTGTAAACCAGGAATATAACCTACCTGTAGAATTCTACTCAGTGTGAACTGGTCACATGTCTTATGCTGAAAAGAATAGCATGCCTGCTGTGTTATAGGTAAGGGTAAGAGACTTAATTATGTAATATTAATTTGCAATTGTGAGGTAAAAAGGCCAAATTCAGAGATGATAATGTGTAAAATTTCCTTATATATGGCTTTCATATGCTTCTCTCTTTCACATAAAGTCACATAAAACTTCAAATGTCACCTCATGAGTTTTGACATTAGCTTATCATAAATTTTCCAACACTGCTTTATAAAATATTTACGCTCTACTTTTGAAAGTGTTATAAGGGCCATACAGTTGTGGTCAGAAGTTTCTATAGACTTATCATGAACATGAATGTCATGGCAATATTGGGCTTTCAATGATTCATTTGAATTGGTCTGTTTCTGGGGCAGTATGATTATACCACATACATCTTAAATAGAAGAAAACCCCAAGAAGTTGAAGTTGAAGCAAGTTTTTTTTCTTTTTAATTTTGAGTTTATAATACCAATACAGCGTCAGAAATTAAGCATTCAGTATGAGAATATACATACACCCACTTGGAGTATGAAATCAGTAATGCTGAAAGAGTGGAAATGTCTTTTAATTTGCCGAGGCTAAAAGTAGATTTGGTACTGTAGATTTACACAGGACAGGAATGTCTCTGTGAGCTATTTCTAAACAGCTGTAGATTCCATGATCAGTTCAAAAAACTAAGTACCAGTTACTGGAAGGTGTATCTCTTTTGCCAAGGTCTGGAAGAAGACCCAAAATGTAACCTTCAGCTGAGAGGAAACTGGTTTGTATGGAACACTGAGGGAACACTGGGTCAGGAACAACCCAGGAACCGCCAAGTCCCTGAGCTGCAATGGACAAAAATCAGTGTCACTGTAAAGAAAGTTTATATCGCAATGGACTAAAAATCTGCTGACCAAGAAAGAAGTCCAAAAAACTGGTCCAGGACTGTCCATGATGCTTCATGTTAACTTAGACATCTTCTGTTATTTTGAACTTTCCTGCTATATTGAAAATTCCTGCTATCCGTTATCACCCAAATGAGGATGGATTCCCTGTTGAGTCTGGTTCCTCTCAAGGTTTCTTCCAACTGCCATCTCAGGGTGTTTTTCCTTGCCACTGTTGCCGTCGCCCTTGGCTTGCTCATCAGGGACAATATGATCATTATGATCTATACACATTTTTCTCGCTCATACACATTTCCATAACTTTCTTTAAATTTTGTGAAGCGGCTTTGGGACAATGACCATTCTTAAAAGCGTTATATAAATAAAACTGAATTGAATTGTTTATTTTGTGCATTTCCAACAAATAAGCACCTCTTAAAGATCAAATTTGACCACATTTTAAACTGCAAACTAAAGCTCTAGAAAAACTTCGTACATATTGTACACAGCGATGTGCAAAAGTCTTGATCCAGCTGTCATTTCATTCATTCATTCATTTATTCATTATAACACTTATCCTGTCTCAGGGCTCTTGGGGCACAAGGCGGGGTGCACCTTAAACGGGGTTGTAACCCATCGCATGGCATACAAGTATACACACAATCACACATGCATGTCTTTGGATTGTGGAAACCCAGAGAAAGCACAAGGAGAGCATACATACTTAGGCCACACAGGTCTGAGAAAAAAATGTAAGTAAAAAAAAAAAGTTCTTCAGGAAGCCTGGAGGACTATAGCTCAAGACTACATTAAAAAATAAAATACAAATAAAAAAGTCTTTGGAAGCAACATATGAGGAAATACAGGATGGCTCAAGACTTTTGCACAGTACTGTAGATTGTATCACTTTACACAAAGGGCGTATTAAGTCAATACCAGTTTGAGGATACTGTGGCTAAAATATTAAACATGTCGTTATTGGTCCTTACCTGATCTTTACCACCCACGGAGAACCATCCTAGTGCATATTACGCAAGTCGGATTAATCCTTTGCTGTCTGGCTTCAAATCACAGTCAGTCCTCTGTGACACCTTTCAACGCACGTCCTTTTAATTAATTTCATCTGAGAGGGAAGTTTGTGGCTGTCGCTAATTTGGTGTGAAACTTTCACTGGGCCCTGTGAAGGGTTTTCATTAGAGCATTACGGGTAAAGAGCGGTATGGAGCTCCAGCACAGCAACCATGGCAACCCTGTATTCAAGCCATAATGTTCTTTTAATTGAGTGACATCTAATGAAACCTTGAAATTTAACACTAGTGTTAACAAAACAGTCTGGCAGGAGACAGAGACATGCGCTCAGCCAATGGTATCAGAAAGGAGGCATTCAGAAGATGAATGCCAGACATGATGAAGAAAAGAATGAAATGAAAATGAAAAATAAAAAAAACAGTTCACTTGGTTGAGGAAACTTTTGCGGTGTGCCTATGTGAATCCATTGATCACATCTATTGACCTGTTCACGTCCTTGAAAAGGATCAGAGCGCTGGATGTGCAGCGCATTACAGAGAACTCAAGATTAAACTCCACAAACTGTTAATTATCCAATTAATGGATTCTATTAAATGGAGCTAACTTCTTCTCTTTTATAGCGTTCCAGAAGAGCTGATTTAACAAATATACCAATCCTTCACTACTGCACAGCATGCATCTTTTTTTTTTTCTTAAAGTACGAAAAAAGGCATCATGTAAGAATTGAGTTTCAGGTCTGTTCAGCTTATTTGGCCCTGAGGCAGGATGGCACAGCAGCGTGCCCAACCTGCGCCACAGACCTCTGAACCACAATCCCATCCTGCAGCGTTCATTTGTATTCCAAGCCTCTGTGGGTCTACACATAATCTCCACTTCCATCCCCTGTTCTCTCTTCGCTGTGCACATTCTTCCACCCACATATTGTGTCAGTGCTCTTCTCAAATCAATTCAGGGACTATTTCTCCTCTGAGCGTAAAAACAAAGATGACGACCTTTGCATGGCAACGTTACACGCGCGGTAGAAATAAATGAGATTTTAAAAGGCGCTCCTGATGACGCAGACTGAATCTCATATAGGGCATTATTTTTAATACAACTCCTCGGATGTGGCACGTGCCCTATATTTAGGCTGGCCACTGATTAGAGCCGTCTTGCGTCGAGAAAGCCAGGAGGTGCGCCGGCTCTTGTAGTTCGAGTTTGGTAAAAAAGAAACAGATTGATTCCTTTGATTTACTTTTTTTCCGCTGCTCATTATTGAACACTCTCTGTTTGGTATTCCATGTGTGACGGACTCCATCTGAAGGCAGTCGGATTGGGAGCACTACATTAATCAAAAGGCCAACTTGTTTGCAGATTATCTCACCAAAGGGCAGAGGGCGGCAGATGACGCCTCAGGAATCCTCCTACTCCAGAGGAGGATTGTTGAACTGAGACAAAATTCCACTCTACGCTCCTTATGAGATCCACCAGGGCCAATCAAATTGCATGGAACATGCTAATAGGAGTGACAAGAGGTATGTGAATAGGCATAAATCTGAACAACATTCTGCAAAAAAGTTAACTCAGTTTAGCTCAGAGACACAGCAGTTCCAATAAAGCAGTTCCTGACCCTGGACACTCATAACTAGCAAGCAACAGCCAGCAGTAGCATAGTGTTGGGCTGAGCCCGTCACGTTAGACAGTCAGTGTCAGGAGGAGGAGCAGGTCTAGGGTCAGTCAGTATGACCGTATCTCGTTACTACACAATGTCAAGGAGCCGATGACACATACACATCCTCAGCCTACATGCCTGTTGGCAGGTGAGGAAACGAGGCTGACATGTAATGTGTTGTTTAAATAAAGTGGAATGAATAGGGCATGAGTAATAAATGCAAAGTGGCATGCATATCCTTTACTATTGACTATGGCTGTCTACAAAGACCCTACAAATACCATATTTATGCCACACCATCCTGAATTTTCGATTCTCATTGGTTGATCAGTTTTCTGACATATTCCACATGATTAAAAACAATTAACAGATCTCTCTTCTTTACTTCTTTAAATGGTAACAAAAAACATGAAAATTAATTTAATTTAATTCGACTGCAACTGAAACCAAAACTGAGAAAAATTAATGAATACAATAAGTGATCAAGTATACTGACAAAAGAGGAATGTAATGGTTACAGTTAACAGATAATACAGTGGAAATGTGTGTGTGTGTGTGTGTGTGTATGTGTGAGTTTGAACAGAAAGAGAGGCAGATTTTTAAAAAACAAAAAAAAGTGTTGATACTTCATACTGTGAGGTTTTCTATAATGAAGCATTTATTGAAAATTTGTGGAAAGAGTCTCCAGTGTCAATGGTTTTAAAATTGCTTGTTTATTGGCGCAAAGGTAAAGTGCTTGCCCTATCATCCAGAGATCGCGAGTTCGATTCAATCAGGGGCGTCTGTGAGCTCACGCAAGCAGAAGGAGCAGATAGCGCTGTCCTCCGAGTGTGTTACGCCGCCCGCAACGATGTGTTAGCGAGCAGTTCGGAAAGATGCGGTCGGCTGGCATCACGTGGTTCGGAGGAAATACATAATAGTCATCGGCCCTCCCGACTGAGTGGTAGTGGTAGCTTAATGGGGGAGCCCCCTAGTGACGGGGTGGAATTGGGTACGACTAAATTAGGGAGAGGCAGCACGGTGGTGTAGTGGTTAGCACTGTCGCCTTGCACCTTCTGGGTTCGATTCCTGGCCAGGCTCGATTCCCATCTCTGTGTGCATGGAGTTTGCATGTTCTCCCCATGCTTGATGGGTTTCCTCCGGGTATTCCGGTTTTTCTCCCACAGCCCAAGGTTAGGTTAGGTTAACTAGCGTTCCCAAATTGCCTGTAGTGTGTGAATGGGTGTGTGAGTGTGTGTGTGTATGTGTGTGTGCCCTGCGATGGATTGGCACCCTGTCCAGGGTGTACCCTGCCTCGTGCCCTAAGCCTCCTGGGATAGGCTCCAGGTCCCCACGACCCTGAATACAGGATAAAGTGGTATAGAAGATGAGTGAGTGAGAGTAAATTAGGGAGAAAATCAGGGGGAAAAAAAATTTGTTTGTTTATGTAACAACCTCATTTCCCCTCTCGTCTGTTCCAACCACTCGTCATTCAGAATCAGCAGTATTCTAATCACCGGCCTGATCTCTTGTTTCTCACTAGATCATGTCTTAAATTAGATGGTTTCTTTATGACTCAATGTTTCATAGGTCATTGCATGGCTTAGCAAACAAAAAACATTCCTCTAAAACTGGTCAGACACTGGGCCTGGACTGAAAATAAATAGTCCAAAACTTACCAAAAAAGTCTGGAGACCTATTCCTCAAATGTACATTAAATATATAAGGAACTCTAGCTCTTTGGAAGCAAAATATGAAGACATGGGCGATGGCTCTATACTTTTGCACAGTACTGTGCATTGTTTCGAGAACGTTTTGCAACAATCAATGTAACTATTAACAGGTAAAAGTATAATATGCCTTGCTGAAATTACATTTAACAGTGTAATGGTCGGTAAATAACTATTGTACAAGAAGAATTAAATGGTAACAGCATGTGATAAATAACTTATTTTGCCCTTTTGGAAGTTCCATGAAGAATAAAACCTGAATTGCAGATAAAAACTTATAATATTAAGGGTCAGACCATTTAAATTCTACCAAGGTCCATCAGCATTACACACCATGTCAAAGTCACGGTGTGCTCAAACTGATCAGCACCAAAATAATTCCTCATCCTTGGGTCGCTCCTGTGCATTAATAGCCTGTTGTAGATTAGGGCCTGAATATGGTTCCGTAATTACATTCCTACAACGTGACCTGTATGGTAGTTCTCCCTGATGAAAGAGACAATGAAAATAAATTTAATCCTTTTTAAATGAAAGTATGTCTATATTATATACCTACTGTAAAACATGCAGCGTTCGAGCGAGAAAACTAAACACTGCCATTACAATCAAAGGTGTCACATCAGAGCTGCTGGAAAATATTTCCCATGACTATTTAATTTTTTTTTTCTCTGCATGTGTGCAGCAATTGTATTCATAGAACAAGCTATAAAATGACATGCCTATGCCTTTGTGAAGGTCATATCCATTAACAAACAACTAGGCAAGCAGGTAATAAAAATCACCTGCTGAGACTTTCATGGATTCAGGCAGAGTTCTGAACTTTCCACCCTCACTGAACCCATCACAGCGGGAAGACCGGGGCAAGCGCTATTGCCGCAGGAACAGCCTGCATACCCAACCAGACAGCAGAGACAAAATATACATAAATACAGTTATTAATCTCTGTGTTAATATGGTTTTTATTATATTTGTCAGATCATTTATTAAT
>JAOVVA010000019.1:7407425-7443455 GCA_028565275.1 Leiocassis micropogon
ATATGTGTTATTTTATAGTTTTGAAATCCCTAGTATTGTTGTAGAATGTAGAAAATAAATCACTAAACAAAAACAAAGTAGTGTATATATATATATATATATATTAAAGTGCAGTACTGTATCTGTATCAGGCAAATGTATGATGATATGAGAATGAATAAATAATAATAATAATAATAATAATAATAATAATAAATTACCTATTTTTGTCATCATGGTAATAAAAAAGAGGTATGTGTGTATAATTTGGCTGCAGTACGAGTCCTAGTACAGGGTTTATATGGCCTGCTGTTTTTATTTGAGCAGGCAGGTTTTCAGCAATGCTTAGGGGGACTTTTGTGATCTGGCAACCCTGGGAAGCATTGTATAAGAGAGAGAGTAAAAATACATTTTAAGCAAAAAAAAAAGTTTTTTTTCTCAGGAATGGACCCAAACATATAACACCAAACAGCAGCAGTAAAATGTTTCTTCACACTATGACGGTTACCTTAAACCATGGTTTGATCATCTGTCTCCAACTGTATGCTGAAGGTTCCAATATTGGCATTGGTTTCGAAAAACAAAGAACCTCATCATGCTTTCTCTATTATAGATAGTCCATTGTGTCGTTTATTATTTGTTTCTTTTTAAAACCGAATTGCTGTGGTGATCATCACACTATTATATGAAAATAATAATAATGAAGTCACAATAGTAATCTATTATGTTCCCAACAGTCGTAATATGCCGGACTAGGAAACCATCACATCAGCAGGTTATGTGGTTTGTCGGCGTGGTCGAACAGAATGACACGATGGATCCACAATTAACTCAGCCGCCCATCATAATTCCTAGGACAACTGGCTTCGTGTACAAGAGCATAGTTTATAGATGGGGTTGAGAAGTACTAAAGCCCAAATTCTACCCAGTTCACCTTTAATTTGTTCTGTTGGACATAACTGTGATGGTTTGGCTCCATAAACCAGGCCATTCCCTTAATAAAAAAACGTAATAAATACCGCAGGCAGTCGCTTTCCTTTTCAAAGCAATGGTTTTATATTTCACACAGATTGGGTGTGTATCGCCGAATGCAAGCATGTTTGACTATTCTCAGATTGATGCCCAGCATACTGTCTCATACAAATTTTGTTGTCCTTCACTTTCAATCAAAAAAGGGAAGCCCGAAGGCTTTACTTAACAACTTAAATGTTTTTTTTAAAAAGTATTTTTTTACTTTCTCACTGGCTTTTATCACTAAAATGGATCTTTTTTAACAGCTTGCCAGATTGCTATGCATAAACCACACATATGCCCACAGCCAGAAGCGACTTATTTTTCCCTCTCTGCTTTGTCTCTGTGCTCTTGCTCGCCTTTTACAGGCTCATACTGGCGTGGGGCTGGAGGGGATGAGCCCGGGCGCTCGGCACAGTCCTTAGCCTATTATTCACATGTGTGTTTGGAGCTGAAAGGCAGACAGGCAATTTATGCATTGTACTGAGAATCAATACGCCATCAGAGTCTATGCGTGGCGTGCGCCATCTTTCACAGGCGTCGTCATTTATAGTGTTTTTGCCCCGACGCTAAAAAACGGCAAAAGGGAATATAAGCAGATGAGTGTCATGGAAGACCTCATAAGAGGTCTTCCATGACAAGATATATGTGCTGCCTACTCGGTGGGCTTTAAATACTCAACACTTTCATCACTGGGACCGAATTCCGTACTGTAATAACACCAGTCTGTCATAACTCTGTGCAGAACAGATGCACAGGGTCTCACTTGGCTTCCATCTTTTTCTGCAAAAGTGTGTTTACTAAAGCGGTCTTGTCAGGGCTTGTCTGTTAGTGGTCATTGGAACTTTTCTATTAGGTTTATAGAGACATTTTACAATCACTGAGATTTCCATTTTTATTACAAGGGAACGCCAGGAGATTTGGATAAATTGGATTGGTTTTAGATGGACAAAAGCATCACCAATTATTGCTTTTTTTCTATTAAAGCAAAAGCTTGTTTTCACAGATGTTCAGATTTGACAGCTACACCATATTTACTGTACGTATATTCACTTATGAAAAGTGTTGGACAAATAACACGTTACAGTAAAGCAAAAAATCTTTCTGGGGTAAATAACTTCACACTATCAGCCAGAAATTGCAAGTTGGTGATGCTGCAATCGTGGAGCCTAGAGAGCTGATTGGCTGTGCTTTCTCATGGGGAGGGGGCGGGTGGCTTTCTGGTACACTCACATCAATCATGACAATGCAAGAGGACGGCGCAGAGTGTGTCACGCCGGTCTGTATGGTTCGTGAGCAAGCAGTGTGAAAAGATGCAGAGGAAACATGTGATAGCCTTTGCCCTCCCTGGTTGGTGGTTGTGGCCTCGATGTGAAAGTGCAATAGTGACAGGTGGGAACTGGCTACGACTAAATTAGCAGGAGAAACCTCAGAATAACTCCGAAAATAAATTTTCAATAAATACTAAACTTACTTCCTGTTCCTTGGATCTGTCACAAACGTCAGCACTGTGATACTAATAATGAGCAAACGCAGGTGTTGTTTCCCTGTATGAGTTGGCAATATGGCAAAAATGTCTTCTTGTAATTTTTGAATGATATTTAGGTTTGCTAAACCTTTGATAATACACTGCTAGCAAGAAATGAATGTCATGAATTTCCCCTCTCGGTGCGAGTTCCCTCAGTGCTGCTGGTTACCGTTCCCAGTTCTCCGTGTGCTTTTATTTGTATTTTGACATACACATTTGTTTCAATTTTTGGTCCGGTCTCTGCCCGTTCTGCCATTGTTTTACTGTTCTTTGCTTTGCCTCTTGATTAACTTTTCTACACACACCCTGCTGTCTCAGGTTCTGTAGTTTTGAGATAATGTCTTATCATGCTTTGTTTGTCTCATAAATATCTGAGTCTTATTCCTTCATTCGGTATTACCTGCCTTTGACCTTGTTTTCATGGTTTGATTATGAATAATCCTGCCATCTGCCTGCGTTTCGACCCCAAACATGGACAATGACTTACTGGATTTACACTGTTTTTTGTTTCCTCGTGCCTGATGACTGAATTAGTTACAGTAGGTCTAAAAACCATCAGCTGAAATATTCACATTAATTATAAACTCTCCAAATAAACTTACTGTAAATAAAATACATAGATTGAAAATAAAAATTGCAAGCAGATCTCCATCATTTGTTGTATAGCTTTGCTCAACAGTAGCAGCGTGTTATAAAAAAGGGCAGCATAAGCCACTGCAGTACTGTCTGACCTAGACAGACAGGTGTCTCAGCGTCTCACTGAGCCTATCTCAGCATTAAGCCCAGGATCATAATGGAGGTGATAATGACAGAGCCACTCTGGCCTCCGTCACAAGGTCTCCACACCTTTGTGACTCTCTCGCCACTTATTGATCAGCTCAGACACGGAGCAGAATCTAAAGCGTTGTAGCACTCCTCAAAGTCGGCCGCTTTCAGCAGTTTTTGAGGAACTTTGAGAGCCTTAAAGGCTTTTCGCCCAGCAATAGGGGTGCGTTCCAGATGGCACGGAGTCGAGGGTGTCAGGATGAAGAGCCCAAAACGCCAGTTTAATGCTCACTGAGCCAGATCAATGATGTAATTAAATGTTCATTTCTCAGCCATCAAGCACAATGTCAAATGGTTAAAAAAAAAAAGAGAGAGAGGAAAAAAAAAAACCTGGCACGGTAATAGTGATGATTTGATGATTTGCTTCCTCCTGGACATGCACAGTGCCAGCTTTTCTCCAGCCATCTTCCTGTTTCACTTTGTATACACAATGCTTTTATAATGATGTCCTGATCTTTTGTTGCCACACTGCAGCGAACACTGACACGCTTGGGACATTATACTTGTATATAATTTAAGCAATGTGCAAAACTGACTTGGGATGTGCACCGAGGATGTGCAAACACGTTTACATTTCCCACATATGCTTCCACAAGCTTCCTTTCGTGCATGTCTTAACAGCCCAGCCCAACAGCATCAAACTGTGGAGCTTCCTTCTCGCTCGTCTCTGCGGGTCTGAAGTCAAATATAAATGCATAAACGAGTAATTAGCAAATATTATGAGAAAACAGCTTGGGTTAATTCTACTTGGATTTAAACCCTTGTGTTCTGGACTTAATATAAGAAGCTTCAATGCAAATAAGCGGGATTTATCTGCAGTCTGCATACAGGCCTAATCCTGGGCTTATGATATAAACAAACACATTTGTCTTCCAGGCAAGTGAAATGATTGGCGCTGATCAACAAGCATGCATTCACTGGTTTTCTTTAACATCTCAAGATATGTACAAGCTAAAAATATTATATTATATAGTACTGTGCTGGATTTTATATACAGAAAAGAAGCAGGTGCAACAGTCAAAGTCCATAGAAGAACTGTGGGTCGTTCTGGAGGATGCTCGGTATCATCCGAACAAAATACGCTGTCTATTCTGGATAGATTTTTAGCGAAAACGACTGCCACAAACGAACCAGAGGCCAAGAAACAAACAAAATAAAGAAAATCCCTGAAGGAGTATCAGACAGTGTTATTATGGAAGGGGACTCTCCTTCCAAACACTAACCTCCTCCCCAATCATCTTCCTCTCCTCCACTCCTTCACATCAGTGAGTCTCCCTAAGAAACATGCCTGAGCACTACATGTAAAAATTAAGTGTTCGCTCTCTCCTGTACATTTTATACTTATATTTAGTGCCATATTATTTTTGTATAATTATGGCTTTTTCATACTTTGTTGTATATTTTGTGATATAAACAAAATACATCAAAAGTTAAATATAGTTCATAGTGACGAAGAACGGATTAATTCTATTTACATGTATTCCCTTGGAAAAAAACAAATCAGTCTACGACCAAATCAGGTTACGACCAAAAAAATTATTTTCTCGGTTCACAAATTATGTTTGTGAACAGAGGTTCCACTGTAACACATTTCCTTTGTTTAAAATTTTACTTGTACAATTTTCTGGGGGCTTCCACATTATGGCTACTACGACCATTCGTCAGGGAGGGCCGAAGACTATCATGTGTTTCCTGCAAACCACGTGATGCCACGCACCGTTGGGGACGGCGAGACACACTCGAAGGACAGCGCTATCTGATCCTTCCACCTGAGTGAGCTACAGACATGATTGGCTGTAGAGCCGTAATTTATGTGGGAGCACTAAGTGCCTCCCATCACTCCCCTCTGAGGGAGCTCGGCCAATCAGCTCTCTCAAGGCTCTCGGCTGCGAGAGGCTACATCACCGGGGATCGAACCAGCGATTTCCGGGTTTTTTTTATAAAAATACACATTTTTTGTGGTATTTGTGGAATTGTAATACAGTACAAATCAAAAAGGCACCCAGATAGTGTGATATCATATCCCTGGTGATTCATATTCCCAATATATAATAATGATTTAAAACCTTAAAATACTTAATTATCAAAAATTAATTTTCCTGTATCAATTCGGATCATTCAGAAATTTGTGATCATTTAATTATTTTTGCTCTTCTCCAAAAGCAACCTCAAGTCAAGATCCATCCAAGTAATCCATTGGTAGTGATGTCAAGAACAAAATTGTGTAACACAGAAGTAGAAAAAAAGAATCATGAAAGGAAGTAGACTCAAAAGGGACACCATGCTCTTCTAGACGACAACATGAAGATGGAACACTTTATCAGTCCCTAAAAATCTGACACACCTATACTCGGTAAGTCTCTTTATTCTTCCGCATCACCAAATAAAAAAAGTTACACTACTAAGGTGTAAACACAAAACAATATTTCATCCCCAGGCGTTCAAATGCGTTAAAAATTTAGACATCTCTTCCTGTCCTGTCCTGTCAAACTATAAAGGACAAAAATGACATCCTATGACAACAAGTAAATATGAACGCTTATTTTTTTCTGCCCCTCTAAAAATATGCATTTTCCAAGAATGCACTACAACATTGGTATGAGCATGACTATAAAGTAGATTAAAGCTTTTTAAATTACCCTGGGATCACTTTTGTCCAAGAGCTACAATCTAAAAAAGCAGTGCAAATCAGTGAAGCTGTTCAAAGCAACTTCTTTTAGCTCTGAACCATAACAAAAATCTTACCAATTTTTTTCCTTTGTATAACCTAGAAAATTTTATTCATGCTTTTATTTTGCTCCATCTGGGTTACTGTAATGGACTGTACTCAACTTCTTTCAGTTGAAGAGAAAATGGTTCAAATTTTACCTTTTACCTTGATGTTACCTTTCCTTCACTGGCTTCTCTCATTTTAATCTCATCTCATTTTTAATAACATAAGGTTTTATTGTTCGTTTTTAAAGCCCTACATAGAATGGTTCCCTATTACTTTGCAGATATACTTTGTATATTTACTGCTTCTGGATCCTTATGGAACTCATCACTGTTATCACTGACTGCTTGTTAATAAAGTAGTAGAGAGCTGGTTGAAAACATTTGCAATAAGGATTTCATTTTCTTTGTAGCAATGACATAGGGTTGTACCTTCTTGCTATCTTATTTACTAACCTACGTAAATACTCATCTGTATGTGTCTACTCAAGTACTTGCTTAGTTATTGCGCAATACTAATTTTACTTACCTTTTAGTACAGGCATAGAACTGCACCCATTTACCTGTTTGCCTACTTACTTCTTTATGTACTTAGTTACTTTGTAATAATAATTTTACTTATTTTTTTTAGTACTGACATAGAACTGCACCTACTGCTCTTACTTACAGTACATTCATATCTAATTACCTACTTTGTTATGTACTGTTGTTGCTGTGTACTGTTGTTGTGTATGATATTAATTTTACTAGTACTAATACTTTTAACGGTACTAATCTTACTTATCTTACTTATTACTTACTCACACATAATTAATTACTTTGCATTACTAATTTTACTTAGCTTTTAGTGCTCACATAGAACTGTACCTACTTGCTCACTTAGTTATTTATTTATTTATGTACTTATAATATTAATTTTGCTTATTTTGTATTAATTAGTACTATGCATTATTAACTAATTAGTACTTAGCATTATTCTTACTTATTTACATACGTACCTTCTTACTTGCATATTTAATGACATATTTTGCTGTATACTTATTAATTTTACTAGTACTAATACTTTTATTAGTACTAATATTACTTAATTATTACTTACTCACTCATCCACTTTAGTTCAGTAATTAGTTACTTTGTATTCCTAATTTTAATTAGCTTTTAGTGCTCACATAGAACTGTACCTACTTACTCACTTCTTTATTTATTTACTTATAGTATTAATTTTTTATTAATTAGTACTTTTGCTAGCATTATTCTTACTTACTTACATCATTTGGTACTTACCTACATATTTAATTACCTACTTTGTTGTGTATGTATTATTAATTTTTACTAATACTAATAACTTTACTAGTACTAATATTACTTGCTTAATTATTTCTTACTCACTCACTTACTTGTTTAATCCTCACATAGAACTGTACCTACTTGCTCACTTATTTATTTATTTATTTATTTATGTACTTGTAGTATTCATGTAACTTATTTTGTTATAATTAGTACTATGACTAACATCATTCGTACTTACTTACTCACATACAGTACTTTCTTACTTACATATGTACTTAGGTACTTGCTTACCTGCTTACTTATTTACTTACTTAATTGCTTACTTTGTAATACTGATTTTGGTACAAGATGAACATAGGAACATGTGTGCATGACTATGCATTAATGAGCATGACTGTAAAATAAATAAATAATTAAACAATCGCTTGCCAAGTGTAGACATGGTGTTTTGTGTTTGTGTGCGCGCATGCGCACATTTAGGACAGATGGAGCAAGGAGTCATAGCACAGTGTGAATGGCCACTGATCTGAGCTACCATAAATGCCTTATGCACCTGTCTCAGTACACATCAACCATTCCTGCGCTCTCCCATAACGACCATGCTGATGCGGCGTCCTATAGATTCAGCTTAACTGTCAACATGCAATTATGGAACCGGTACAAAATACAAAAGTATGATGCTGCAGAGTGATGCAGTGCTAGCACTCGGAGAAGCAAGGTGGAAATTTGTAATTTAGAGGTGTATGTGGTACTTTTTTCTTGCATGTAGAATGCAAGAAAAATCACGTTAAATGATAAAGGATCTCAGGATTGATGCTTCAGCTTTAGATATTATTTACCTGACAACATTCCTTAACACAAAATCTCACACCCATCCTGGTTACGTAGATCAAACTGTATGAGAGATATGATACATTTTGCATAAATAATCTAGACAGTGTTGAAGATAGAATAATTTTAACAGTTATTTTTCATATATGAAGCACTCAGCTCGTTTCACTAATTAGAGCTATCTCCTTCGACTTTCAAGGACTCATCAATCTATCAATCATTTAAACTCTTCAATAAAATTCTTCTCTGCTTGGTAAATATCAATATAGCAATACAGGCTAAATCGCTTTGTCTATTGTTTGTTGTAGATACATTTATAAAATGCCAGCAAGGTGCTTATTTATTCACATTATAGTATACAATATATATATTATTGTTGCTACAGCACCTAGACATTACTTGACCGTTACATTTCACTATAACACAAAGGTCATATGAATTTCACATGATTCACATGTATACTTTTTGAGAGGAATTGCACATGTAGTGCATATGTTTTTATGTGATTATTTTAATTTCAAATCATTTTCAAGTGATGATTCAAATTTATTTTCACATACAGTATTGTACATGGTTTTGTTTTAAGATGTTAATTTCTGAAATGTTTTTTTTCTCCAGATAGTGTTCATGTTTTCTCCATGCGCATTTCTTTTTCACGCAAATTCATTTCAACATACAAATACTTCACAAGTGTAAAACCTTTTGTTTAATTTTACATGTATTTATTACTTTTTTTATGCCTTACTATTTTATTGTGACATATTAAAAGTTACAATCATATGTGAAATGTGTGTTTTTTCCCCCATCAAGGTCATGCTGCCTCTTAAACACATCTTAAAATTCTCACTTAAGCTGGGTGTACTGTAAATACCAGTTAGGGCTATGCAATACTGTTAGCGAATCATAAACACAGAATACTGTTCTGAAGACTTCAAGCAAAAGCATGGCAGGATCGATATTTTTATTCCATCAAACAAACGTTCACTTAAAAAAGCCAGCTCAAAGAATCGACATATTCATGAATGACTCGTCGCTACTCGCCGTGTGACACGTACATCTTTGTAGCGTGCTCTGAACCGAAAAGATGTGCACAGCGCAATAAATGTGTGTGTATGTGTTGTGCAGGTTGGGGGCAAGACAACAAGGTTTCAAAGCAACTTTTCAATCTAGGCACCCAATCGACTTACATTGTGGAGGTCTGTCGCACTTTAGTGTTCAATCACTAATCCCATCCAGAAAGCACTGGAGGAAACAGGGCCATTATGGGTCAAAATGAACGAAAAATCATTGCGCTATGATTGATGGGCCCATTTGCCACAGAGATAAGCCACTGCCTCACTTTCAACAACAGCACCTACCGCTATTCCTCTCCACATCATAGATGGTTATTATATGTAATTTTCTTCAAATGATACTTTTTTTCACAATTTCAAAAAAAACAAAACAAGCAAGGACGTAAGGACACACAGCCACAGATGGTAAAAAAAAAAAACATGACAACTGTACTTTTTAAATTACTGTTTGTTTTGGCTTTAATCGTGCAATCTGGTTGCAGTGAGGATATATCATCGTAGAAACTCTTTTCAGACTGCTCACACCGTCCTTGAGGGAAGAGTGGTTTTATCTGGACAGGGGAAAAGAAATTAAATAATAACAGCCGTACTAATTTGAGTGTAATTTCTCATTAAACTGATGAGGGAGAAAAGAGAAAAATGTAAAAATCCCATCTCACAAGAAGCCCCCTGCTGTCAGGGTTCCTCTGTTCATTTATGCTGTGGGACTTCTATCAGGGTGATGATCAAAAGGAAAAGCTACGGCTCCTTCGTGTGATACTGGGAGACACCATGGACTCCTCTTACATAAAGAGAGGTTTTTTTTTTAATTTTTTTTTTAATAGACATATGCAATGACCAGGGACGGCTAAGAAACCACTTAACATACAGCTTAATTTCCGCTGTCCACATCAGATAATTTGGTGTTAACAAATCGTGACGATGCCATAGCAATCAGTGGCAGGGAGCCAAAGGAGCTAAATTGGCTGTACTCTCTGGGTAGGAGCGAAGGGCTGCCAATCGTAGCAACACAAACCAATCATGGCCATATTTCAGTTCATGTGTGTGAAAGTGGATAGATAGCGCTTTCCTCCATGTGTGTTACTTAGAACATAAGGAGCAGGTCAAAGGGATACACTTGGCTGGCTTAACGTGTTAACCTTCGCCCGCTTCAGTTGGTAGCTGGTGTATGATTGAAGAGAGCTGGCTTGTGGCTGGGAATTGGCAGTTCACCAAATTGGGTAGAAAAATAGCGTAGTTCTTCGGTGGCTTATTTTGGATGATTGTTGAATCAAGAACAACAGCGCAGCAATTGAATATCCATGGATGTGGAGAATAAAGACTATATAAAATAATATACGTACAAACAGGTACTGTCCTTCAGGGGATCTGTCCTTCAGTCATTCACTAGACTGTTTCATTTTAAATGCAGCTTTAATATTCAGTCAAGGTTTATATAGTCTAAAGAACAGTGCCAACATCACTGTGTATTATTAAAGAGTCCTTTCTCTGCTACAAGCTCAGACGAGCTCTAACGTTAATGTGAGACTGCAAAGGAATACATTTGTGAGGATTTAGAAAGCCCAGTCCTAGGAAACAGAACGTTGTCTTGATTGTTTCTAGCTAGTCTAGAGATTCTCTTGACCTTTATGTATGATAATTCCCCATTTTAAGATCCTGCGAGTAATTCCGGTGATAATTGGTTGGTTGGTTGGGAGGTTGATGATTTGTTATTCCCGTGAGAGCAAAGTGGTTTGTCTGCTTCTTTGATATCACCGAGGAACATTGCTAGCAAGGTTACGATAGGAAGTGCTCAACAGGGAAACAAAAACGTAAATACTTTAACTTAAATACATGACAGATAATGGTCCGGTTTTGTGGTAACAAAAAAAAAAAGGGAAAAAAAAGGCAAGAGCTTCTAGTCTCGCTTGCCGTCTCGCGTTGCCATATTAATGAGAAATACAACATACAGTAGAAGTAGTGGAAGCAGAAAATGCTGGACTCAAAAAGTCCCAAAATGCAATGAGTTACAGCAGTGACTCAGCTCGGATAGGTAGCAGCCTACAAGATGATGGCATTAACAGGGGTACATTTAGATTAAAGGACTAAAACACTTCTGCATTGCTTTCTACAAGTAAAGAAAGCAATATTAAAAAATAAACGATGTTTTTACATGAGGAATAAAATTTTCCTTTTTAACATGACTTAAACACTTAAACAGTGTTTAGTACTTGGATTTGCAATCACCGACTGCTTCAAGACACAGGATATTTTCCTTAGTGACGCTCTGCCAGACTTGTAATGCACCCATTTTCAGTTATAGCCTGTTTTGGTTGCTTTTACCCTTCCATATTGTCTTTTCGAAGTGAAACGCATTCTTAGTGGGATTCGGGTTGGGTGATTGACTGTGAAAAATTCCATATGTTGCTTTAGCAATTGGTTTCAGGTCATTGTCCTGCTGTGGGGAAAAAGTGCCATCTACCTAGTTTGAGGTGTTTAGTTGGATCTGAGCAGTAAAGATGCTTCTGTTCTCTGCATTCCATCAGTGCTGCCGGCATTCACATCGTCAATAAAGACGATGAAAGTGAAAGTGTTCCTTTTTCCCCCTTTACACCTTGCTTAAAGCTTCTCTCAGGTTAATCTTCATCTAATCTGTCTATCAGTCATTGTCTGAGAGATATTCAGGCTTCTTAGTGTATAAACTGTAGCCGGGTCATTCTGTTCTTAAGGCTTACCTGGAGTGTTTAAGGTCATGCTGAGATCATGCTGGGGTATTCTTTCATTCATGGCTTGGGTTTTTAATATATAAAATAAGGCAACCCGGTAATAACCATGCATATTTTACCATTTTCGAAACTTTCTCACATCCCAGGTGAGACCATGTGACGTTTTACCTTTTACTGTTCGTTGTTGGGTTAGATGATGGATGACATAATGACAGAAATGATGGCAATAAAAGCAAAGCAGACTGCAAACTGTGCTCGGTGAAGACATAAACAGGAGGACCAACAGCATCTTGGTACAATATTAGTAACAAACATAAAACTCAGCATTAGGAATTTGTTGCCAACAGAAAGAGTTCCAGTTCAATGGAGATAATGATATTTCTTCTATACTTACAGTGCATTTCTTATAAAGTGCTTTTCAGAATTGAAGCAAAACTCCACAACCCTGATCGATCCTAAATTAACTAATGCAACAAGTTAAATATATTAATTTAAACTAAAAATGGTAAAGAACACGCATAGTAGCCTGAACTTTCACATGTGTAATTTCCATAGTTGCTAATGAAATCATGGAAACAAAAAGCTTGGGTTTTGTCCATGTTATCCTAGGGATCACCACATTAGATCATTCGATCCGTGAGATTTGGCACAGGTTTTATGCCAGATGCCCTTTCTGTTGCAACCCTCCCATTTCCTAACCAGGCTTGGGACTGGCACTGCATCCAGCGGATGGGTTGTATGAGGAATATGGCTAGGCATTTTGCATGAAGACCCAACAGTGGAGTATTGGTGGTGGACTGGCTCGAACCTCAGACCCTTTAATCAGCAATCCAGAGATTCACGACAAACCACTTTCCCCGTTGTTGCACCACAAATTACTGTAAGTATTAATAGGTATTTGACTCATTTCTTTATCAGTATCAACAAGTACTAGAAACAATACTCTGATAAAAAAGTGGCATGGATTACCTTAACCTGCAACTTTTCACAGAATCTTATCTCCAGTTTAATCCAGTTCCAGACTAATTTATTTGACTGTCAATCATTCCTCCCATGTCAACTGCTGTTTAAAAAGCTCAGGTTTATGGTTGAAATTGTTATTGTCACACTTGCAACGGGAAAGCCACCCTCTCATCAAAAGCCATTGATTTTCTAATGGTGAGCAAACGATGATTAAAGCGTATCAGCGGCTTATCTTACCGTTTAGATCATCGTTTCTAAATATTTTCCCGAGTTTTTCAGCACCACACAAAGTCACCCTCAAAAAAACAACTTAAATTAACAAAGGCACAATGAGGCACATTATGTACTCAGGTCCTGTTTGACAGACTTTAGAGAAGCCCTTACGGGAAATTTTCATGCACAGTTTGGATTCATTCAGTGAATAGCGCTCTGCAGGAATGTTTTATCATTGACCTGGAAGTAACATTTAAACTGCACTTGAACCTTTGGCTCTCCAGCCCTACAGGCTAGATGACCTTAAGAGCTAACGCTGTGTGAGAACCATGGGACATTATACCTTCCTCTCCTGGCTTCAATTATCTCAGGTCTTCCCTTTAGCCTGCCTTCCTTGGTGGCTAATTACACTTCCTTTAATAAATCTGCCTGCAGACCTTGGATTAGCCTTTTCAGCTCCTAGCTTGGAAACCACCTGCGGCCTTCATGTCCTTCAGAGCGTGGATGAGCTTTGTTTCGGGCACAAAAACCAGACAGACACTTCAGAGCCCAGTCTCCTGTTCCGTCCGCCGGCTCAGCAGTTCTCCAAAACATGGCTACAATACCTTACAGTATTAATGCAATAAAATAAATAAATTTCCTGTACAATTGAAACACAGAAGAGCAATTGTGTTGATGAATGGGGGTCACCGTGTTACCGCTGCCCGTACTAATTACTCTGTTTTATGAGTTATTACTCTCCAATTCCTCTCCCAATGTCATGTTAATGCCGCCCTGTGTACATCTCAAATGTGGCTGAATAATGAGCACAGGAAATTTCATTCACATCATAATCATTTGTCTCCTAAAATCGCTTTCCCATAGCTTCCAAATTGGCCATTTTATTCGCTCTCTTGTTTTATGGTCAAAAATAGAAGGCTAAAAAAAATAAAAAATCTTCAAAGGCTCATGCCTCAGTAAATATCTCTAAATATATAACCAGGCTGACACACTAACCTAATCTACCAAGCCATTTAGAAAGACTTTCCATCAATGCTGGATTTAATAGTTTAATAAAAAGATAGAGTTCTTTGTTCACAAAACTACATCTGCGCCAAAGGTCATAAAGTAGATGTGTCAAGATGTGGACTGAACAAAGCACTTGATAAAGACTGTAGCGGAGCCGATTGACGTACACTGGAATAAAAAGCTCACTGAATTTTCTGACTCAATCCTTAATCACATTCGTTCCATGTGATTCAACGGAGTTACATTACCATTGTTTGTTTTCGTACATGCACTGTAACATTGATATGATCAACTGAAATGACAAATCATTTAAAAAAGCGAGAAAAAACAGACTGCCAGGGGTCTCACTGAGCAAAAAGTAGTCATGTACTTTAACTAAGCAGTCATGTGTGTCTCATATACCGCTCATATACGTGGAAGAGGAGAGACGGTTGTTTCGTCTGCGTGTGTTGCGCCGCCCTGTGACGCAGCCTGAGCAGCTATTTAAGATGATGCAGTGGATGATGCTCAGATCAAGCACATGTTAGCTTTCCTGCTGGAAAAACTGGTAAGAAAAATGAGGAAACCTGCTTAAAGACTACTGGACAGGGGAAAATGATTTTTATTTAAGTACTAACAGTGTAACTCACAGGTATAATGAGAAGTGTCACACCTTTCAATAAAATTCTTTTAATATTATATTTTCTTAACGATTTTGTTACAATTTGTTACAAAAGTCGAGTCATAACTCGAAGGTTTTATACTCGGCAGCTTCACAACTGAACTGAACATTGGTAATTAAATGCAGTCCATTCCGTACAACATTAGTTTTCTCACAGCGCAACATTTAAACAATACAAACTAACTTCAAATACAAGAGTTTAGCATTTCACCTAAAATTTTATTAAACAACTGTTAACAATTTATAATAATTAAACGAAAAAAGCTACATTTTTACATATATCTCTTCATGCGCCATAATTATTTTTTCTAAATAACCTTAGCAAATAATTCAATCCCACCACATGAGATGCCAGTGTGTAAATAGTTTAGTGTGTACCACCTGTAGGATTATTAATAAATGGCACTGCTTTATAGCCTCGAATGCCTCCAAAGAACCTGTGGATTCTAACGTGGTGTTTTGAGACTGGTGTAAGTGTGTGTAATGACTGGGAGTCTAATTCCCTCACAAAGTTTGGAGAAAAAGCCCTATCACAAAGGCTTTACAACTTTTGATGATGTAACTATAGAAAAGCGTTTCTGTTGCACCACATGAAATCAGGTGCACTCGGCACAGAATCGGTTAAGGCTTTACCGGGTTTATGGCTGATCAGGTTGAAAAGCAACCAATTCCTGGTCACTGGCTGATGGACCGGTGAATCAATATTAGAAATGTAATAAATAATTAAAAAATTGATTTTGGAGTGTGGCAATACACAAAAGAATCACAATTCAGAACTGAATCGATTTCCCCCCCATCTCTAATATTAATATAACTGTTAAAGGTTAAGGGGTAACTCTTATCACCACTGACTCGTGTTAATTGCTTATCTATATCTTTTAAAGCAAGGAAACGAGTGTAGCTGGACCTGCACAAATTTTAGCTGAATCCACCTGGTCTGTGGTAAATGCTGACTTGTGTTGAGCAACGGCCGCATTTTCGCACCGCGTCATCCTCCCATGCACCGGGGCTGTGATGTTCCAGTCAGGAGCCGATCATGCTTTCTCGGTTCCGCAGCAGGCAGAAGCGTAACATGACGCTCGAGACTCCTGGTTGAGTAGCACAGCATGGAGCCCTGCTTCTTAAGGCGCCTCAGCAGCAGGATGGAAACAACATCCATTTTGGGTTGCAGCTTTCTTTTTTTGCTTTTTTTTTTTTTTTGAATGGACAGATGGTAGGAGTGAAAAATAGTTCTGTTCTCTATGTGTTACTTCAGTCATGGACACTGCCATATGCTAGATTTCCACAAAGCCTACAGTAGCACGTCGACAGGAAGAAAAACAGGAAGAGGAATCTTGAGTTTGGGTCGTTAGGAGGAAACTAGCTGAAAAGATGTATTATGTAAGTTGATTAGATAGCGGAAACATCTAGGGTTGTTTCCATTCTAAATGATGTCTCTTTTAACGATATTTAAAGCAACTGTTGTGCAAAGAAATATCATTTACAAAGGGAACCCTATAGAGAAACAAAGTTAATTGCACTGCAAATGTCAAGAAAAGCGTGGTATTAATTACACAGCAAAAACAGCACCTTAAACGCAAATGCTCAAAGAATTTAAGATCACAGAAAATATTGCTGTTGCTCCAAGTACAGTATTGTGTAAAAACATGAACAGGAAGTTGTGTGATCAAAATCTGTTTAGCGAACCAAGAGCTCCACAGTGTCTTAAATCTTTTATTTCAAACCTGCATACATTTATATCGCTATTTCAGACTACACCACTTCTTTATTCTTTCACATGTTGTGTATTTTTGAACGAATTTTATCCAAGAAGGTAATTTTGTACATATCCAAACACACGGGACACTATGTAATATTTATACGATTGAATCAATTATTGAGTCAATGCATTGCAATGTTTACTTTCATCCACAATTTTGCAAGCACATGCTGTATTATAACACTTTATCCCCAAAAATCAAAACCTGATCATATGACCTGTGATCATTTTTTAAAGAAACACTTAAACACATAAAATGGTGCTCTATGCACTCAAAACCTGCTCACACGTACAGTATACACACTCGCACGGACACACAGCATGAGCATCTAAAACAAAAAACAAAAAACACTCCAGCTCTCTCTGACCTCAAAATGACAAGACAGCAGCTAAAGTATGTATTAGAGTTAGTTTAGTCCGAGTGCTGGTGGGTGTCACAGCGCTCTTATCAGTTACGTTCAGACAATAACTCAACGGGAGATGCTAACGGCTAGTCTGGCAACTCCGCTATCCAGTGCATTGGCGAGCTGTAAACAGATTGTTTATGCACATATGGACTTTTAAAACTAAGTGATGTGGAGTTAAAGGATGAAATGGTGGCGTCCTACATAGATTTCATGTTAAAAAAGTGGTGGCTGCTGTGAGATAATCTGGCGCAAAACTACTAATAACGTCCCTTCGACTCTACATTTTGATTTAATTTATGGCGCAGATTTTGAATCAGGCAAATACCAAAGGACTGACAAGGTTTCATTTAATTTTGTCAAGTCAGTTTTTGCGTGATCCTGTGATAAAATCGGCTGGCCAAACATATAGATATACAGATAGAAAAATTGTTGTGAGACTGGTTTCGGGTCCTCCGATGTATGAAACGTAAAGATATTGTTGAAAGAGCGAGTTCTGACCAATGTATACACAAAACATTTCTTTAATTTATATAGATATTAATTATATTGTAAAATGTCACTGATTTTAATTTATTGTTTTTTGGGGGGTTGTCATAAAGAGGCAAAACTGAGGCAAAGTTTTTTTGTAATAAATAAAAATACGTTTTTCTATATAAATTCTATCACATAACCGCTGGCCATATTAATTCTTGACACTTGTTTTGTTTTTGTGGGAAACTTTTTATTTGTAAAATAAATATTTTTATCAGAAAATGCTTGAATAAAAGGATTAATCATCGAATCAGAAAATTATTGCTAAAATAAATGTAAAAAATAATGTTTAAATCGACTAACTGAAAAATAACTGATTAATTGATTAAAAAATAATAGTTAGGTGCTGCCGTAATCATTTGCATGGATCACATTATCACTAAAACAGGCCAAATTTTATCACATGTATGAACAAGGCAGAGGTGTTTTTTTTTCCCTCATTCATTCACATATTCAGAAAATAGAAATCCTGTAAAGTTCGAGTGCATTTGTAAAAACTTAGTAGATTCTATTAAACACTGTGTCTGTTGAATGAGCAAAATTTAGGGGGAAAAAACGATTCTGAAATGATGACTGTGTGTTCAAATTAATAACACTGATGGGCAGGTATTAATATTGCATAAGGCTTTTGTTTCTGCTATAAAAGATAAAAAGGCATTACATTATTAAAGTTTTTCAAAATTGAGCCTCTATATCTGAAAATAATAAGAAAGATTCGTAAAATGAATATTTTATATCCTCACAGTAAAGTTGGTTATATATTAGATATTTGCTGCATTTGCTTTCGCACCTCGAAAAAACTGACAACACTTAAAGGGTCTTTTATAAACAATCTGAAATTTTATGCGTGCTCATGTGTACACACTGCATTTGGAATTCGAATCAATTAACCATACGCGCGTCTTCGTTTCAGTTTCATAAGAGATTTTTAAAATCTCGTCATGGTTATCGGGAGCACGTAGCACACACAGACACCTCATTACCATCTTTTCTCCCCATTTTAAATGTGATATCATTTACACATTATGCTTTGGTAATCACATACAACATTCCTGCTCACCCACACACACACACACACACACACACACACACACACACAGTACTCTTTATTTAGAATCAGGATATCAGTGTGCTAGGACCTAATCGTAAACAATCACTGCATGTTCTTTAGAATCCGGCCTTTGGTTAGACAGATGTTCGACAGATTGCTTCCAAAAGTCATTGTCACTCATTACGCTCTTTTGAAATAGTCCCAAAAGATGTCCAAGCACGAGTTCACATCATGCCCAGCTCTTGTTTTTTTCTTTTTTTTTCTTTTTCAGGATGACAGTATGCTATTAATTTTGAGCTATTGCAGGAGCTATGGCCTAGCTTTTAATCCACCCAGAAATATTCACAAGGCTCACTGACTAGGACATAATGCCATTGTTGTGTCTATATGGAAGCTTTATGATGTCTTCATAATGCACGCTGTCATCTGTGTATAGTATACACTCTACTGTGTATAGTGGAGAATCAGTGAAAAAACTGATTTAGTCGCGTATCGTGATTCTTTTTTTTGGGGGGGGCAATTCATGTATTGCCACACTCACTTCAAAATCAGTTTATTTAGTTATATATGTTTACATTTCAGGTGGTAAAGTGTTGCAGCTTCTCCATAATGCTACAGGTGGCGTGCTCTAAACTATTCATATGTCGGCAGGCAGCACATCATCCAGTGTGGTTGGAGCAAATTATTTCCTAATTTTGTTTAGAATTGTAACAAAATCTTAAAAATTAATATAAAATATTGGGATATTAATGAAATCGTCATACTAACAGAACCAAAATACAAATCGAATCCACACATCGGGATCGTGATAATATACAGTAGTATACAGTAGTTCCCTGGAGATTCCCATCCCTGGTGTATAGCATTATTATCTTGCATGAATGAATGTACAGTAGTGTAGCACTTTAAAAAGAAAGCAATATTTAAGTCAGATCTCAAATTAGCATTTTTAAAGTATTAAATAATAATAGGTGTCATTCATTTGTTTGTAGAGCTTTCATTTAATATTTATCAGAGAGGTTTCATTCACAAACCTGGGGAGCGAAAAAGCTTTTCCTGCTACAGTAGCTGTTTGTGTTAACGTAGCCTAAAGTGTTTTTGACTCTACTGACCTTAGCTATCAGACAAAATAATGCAATTCAAACCCGCTGACTGCGTTACATTTGACAGGTTTAAAATTGCTTGTTTGGAGGATGACACTGTTTTACATACTGCATGTTTGTGTGTGAGTTTTCTTTTCTTTTTAATGTATAGATAGAGTGTTGTTATTCTCACACCAAATTACAACCTGCGTTCAAGTCAAACTGGGACTTGTGATTAAACTTTCTGCAAAAAAGTCTGCGAGGCATTTTAAAGAAGGCCGTAAATCCGAGGTCACCCAGCCGTGAAGATGCAGCAAAGGGATCGCCTGATTGGATGGATAGCTTGTACCCAATTTGCGGAAGAGACACATCTGTCTGTGGGAACTGTACACACAATCATGCACAAACATCAGTTGCAAGTTACAAAAACTCGGAGATACTCGGAGTTACTGCCGCATATCTGAGCAATTAAAAGAGCTCCTTGAAGGTCAGCGTTTTAGACGTGAAGCAGGCATGGCTACGGTGTATTGTGGAATTTTTTCACCTTGATGGTATCTAAACACTAGTGAAAGTGCATTAGTATAGCAGGGGATTATATAGAGAAATAATGGGAGTTTTTACTCTCATAGCTGTTATTCTGCACAGTCTCAGGTTAGGTTTGAACGCCCCTAGGTATGCAAATTATGATATGCATACCAGTTACGCCAATGCGATACTCAGAATGTGTTACTCAGTTCTTGTGAATGTCCCATTCACAAAAACAAATGCCCGAAGGAGGCAAATCGTGGCGATTACACTGGTGAGCTCATCTGAAATAAGTGTGACAGTGGTATTTATAGATAAACAGAGTGCTGCCTCCTTTGTGAATACGTTCCAATATTGGCAGGCCAGCTCACTGACTGGAAAAGCCAACGTGTCAGCAAACAGGCAGCTGGACAAAAGGACAGAGGAACATGTTGCAGGAAACTAGAACCGAGCATTTCCCAGGGGTCAGTTCACCCTCATATTTGCGCATATGACTCAATACATAAATGACACGAACCGTGTCTTTGTAGTAAAAGAGATAAATAACATTAAATAAATAAAGCTCTTCAGGCTTTGATAGTGGTGCTTGCTGTACTCCCTTTTTTTTTTTTTTCAACAAAGATTTCTTCGTATGATATTATTATTACTCTGTGGTACATTTTTCGATACATGGAGTCCGTGAAGGATCACGTCTTTCATCTGAGCAAACTGAAAGATCTTTCTATTTGGTGTGTTTAATGCATACGCATTCGGAACTGTTTCTATATGAAAGTGTAAAATCCAGTGTGGTGTCTATGCAAATATGTTCATTTAGCAGCTGCAGTCTGATTAGCAGCCTGAAGCTCGCTTTGAGAGTAGCGAGTGCATGTATATAAATGAATACATGAATTAATACTTTAGGGCAGGTTTTAAATTTGTGCCTGTTTTTTTTTTTTTTTTTTTTTGCCATGCGAGGACTAAAATTAAAACCGTTAAAAGCAGTGGGCAACAAGACTTAAAGGCAAAGAAATATCTTTATATTATGTATATATTAATATATATTATGTATATAGTACATAATCCACGAATTTGTGTTTTTTTATTATTATTATTCATATTGTAGATCAGATTTACAGTAAAAGTCAAAAGATTGGATATTCCCTTGAATGGGTTTACTTTATTTTTATTGTTTTCAACATTGTATGTTAATACTGAAGACACGGCAAATTATGAGAGGACAAATATGGAATTATGCCTTTAATAAAAATGTGTTAAATAACTCAGAATATGTCACACAATTAAACCCTTGCTCACACCTAGGGACGACTGACCTAGTTGTGTTTTTTGTGGGGGATTGGAGGAAAACGGAAAACATTGGAGGTTTGAGGTGGCTGTGACACCTACAGGTATCTGACTAAACAGGAAAATTTACTTTGATCTTTGTAAGAGAACTGGTGGAAGAAAAAAAAAAAACTGAATTGCTGGTTAGCTTCTCCTCTCCGCACTGATATTTCTTTAATCAAAGTTCCTCAATGCAGCATCATCTGGCAGTCTTTCGATTTCAATATGAAACGCTTTTATTCAATTACAATCTACAAATCAGATCCTTGTAGGAAGGGGGCAAAGACTAATAAATCAAATAAATAAATAAATGATAAACACCCCGAGCAGATGTTTACATAATTATTATTTACGATACACTATGCATTACAATGCTCGGCAGCTCATGCGGAATCCTCCATTAGAATTCCAGGTGTTCCTTTGGAGATACCTGATAGCCGGCTTTTGATCAGCATATCACAACAATTCTGCCTTTCATCTCCGGAAGCACTGTGTGGTTACAGGGGAGAATTCTGGATCAAGCTTCAACCGAAGCCTTGGCACGACCTCCACCTATGAATTTCTTATTCAGTCCTGTAGTCAATCCTCTAATGCGGGCTTAGTGGTATCTCCAGCGTCAATCTCTACGTTAATTCCCAGCTGCATACGGCGCATAAGTGAAAGCATCAACTGTGCGTTGACCACAAATAAGGTACTGTGAGAGCTCTACTTAAAAAAAAAGAAAAAAAAAAAGGTATTCTTTGTTTGGGGTTTAATAGGGCAAAAAAAAAAAATCAATGACCTTTTTATCTAAACACTTAAGCACATCCTTAAATTCTCAGTTTTAGTCCGTTCCCGTATTTTGGATAAGCACTGAGAGGATAAAGTTGTTGTTGTTTTTTTCCGTCTTTGCAAGTATGTCAGTCACGTCTTGCACGTCTCATGAGCTCTTGTTAAGGAGCTCTTACTGTGTGGAGGTCCAAAGGCTTCAATATCAATTATTATACATACCCTCCAAATAAAAATATTCCCATTCTCAGGAAAATATCAAATGCATTTTATTATTGTTATATTAATTTATTATAATTTAGGAAGAAAAAAAAGCCTTCAGGAACTAAGCATCCTAAAGAGACAGCATAAGCAAAAAAAAAAAAAAAAAGAAATAAATTTGTAAATTAAAGCAATTTTCCTTACAGAGTTTTTTGCACCCTAAGCTCCTATGATGATTCAAGAGGTTATGACTACAGGCTCCGTGTCCACAGATGAGTAAAATTAAATACATACTTAAATACTTGCTAGCAGGCCCTGACCTATCTCAGCTATTAAAGAACGACTCTCGCTATTCATATTCTTTTTCACATGCCTCATATCTGTCGAACTCAGGTGCAGCGGGAAGAACTCAGCATGAGCTGCTCGCTATAGAGGAGAAAGAAAAGGAAAACATGCCTGAACTGAAAAGCTAAATTATTTAACCAGGGAGACAAACTGGAAAATTCGCAGTGGTGCAATTCAAAAGGATAGTAAGACCTCATGACCGGTGAAGACAACGAATTTATTACGCATTAGGAAAGATAAAGGACAGTGGTCACTTCCCTTTTTCACAGTATTTATCTTCTGCTGTCTCTCAAACTGCAGCAAATTTGGTTAGATCATGAATCACCCGGAATGGATTCACCTACTAAGGCGGTGTTAATGAAGAATTTCAAGCTTGTTGATAAAACAAGCTGAACTTAACACTTCCAAATGTTTGAGTCAGCTTCATCATGCTTTCCCATCTTGCTCTGTTTATTAAAAAAAATAAATAAATACTGTACACGCAGCATATTTTCCTACTTTTTTTTGCATATTCAGCAAGAGCTATCATGATTCAAATTCACATTTCGCATTAGATGTACAGTGATGCTTTATATAGATTCGCAAATCAAATCTCCTGAGAAATGGAGGTGCTGTATCTTTAACCAAACCTAGCTGCAGCAGAAACGATATACTGTACCATGATCCACGCCGATCAGTCACAACAGTAACACTACAAAACATTAGCACATTAACACTGATTATAACTACATAGCGGAAACTCAGCACACGAATGTAATTCGTTCTCGAGGTCACTCAAAAATATTACCAATATTACAAAAAAACGTGCGAAAAATCTTAGCTTTTGACAGCATGATGAAGGCAACGTTGGTACTATGGGTCCGACCCATGGCTTTCGATAAAAAGCTTTCACTAACTGGAAAAAATTTATACAATTCTTAAACACGCTTTGCTTGGCAAAAAGGTTTTGAACGGCTTCCAAACTCCCGGTTGCATTCATGAGCAACTTTTCAATTCTTAATGGAGGGCATTTGTATGCTGAGGTTCCACTGTACTAACATATTGGAGACAGGATCATGAGCACCCAAGGTTCACCCATGCCCAAGAACCAATCCGTCCGGTCCGATCCCAAAGAAAAGCAAATTGCTGAAAAAAAGTCAATGTAGCCAACTATAGAAAGACCCCAGAACACCCAGTACACTACAGCCTGCCTCCCTCGAGGCCCGGCAGGCAAAAAGCCAAAACTGCCTAAACTTCCCAGATCCTAATCCATTTAAGCTCCCATGGGATATGCCAGACAAACAAGTTCCCTCTACATAGGCCTCACCCCGCAACCCACAGCACCCAAACGATCCACTGCCAACGTCCTGGTAGCGGACACCACAGCACACCCTGGAGGTCTTGTGGAGTCATGCCCCAATACTGGCCACAATGTTTTGTGTTGTAATGTTATGCATGATCGGTCTACAGGAGTGTCATGAAGATACCTTAAGTATTGTAATTTTTTTTTTTTTATTTTTGCCACCCAAATTTGAATTTTTATTCCAATTGGTAAACACAAGCATATGCAAATGTAATACCTTTTCCTGAATTCATCTCTACATGTAATCCCAAGTTCTCAAAGTGACCTTCCGTAAATTGCAAATTAACAAATGCAAAACATGAAAAACTGTGTCATTTCATCCACATAAAAATAAAAAATAAAAACCTATAGACACATCCTGTTAAATCAGGTTGTACAGATGTTTGCATGTGTGTGCTTTTTTTTTTTTTTTTTGCACCTGCAAGTCCTTAGCAATTCACGCTCTTGTCATCTTTGTAAATAGTGGTACTGTATCTTTAAAGTGACCCTGAAATCAAAATTGTTTCTTTGGAGTTTGTTATGCTGAACCTGTCCCTTTTTGTTAAGGTCTATAATAAAATAATTAGAAACTAAAAAAAAAAATCTTCAAGATAGGAAATTCAAATACAAAAATGCCACAGCCATCCATGACCAAGGATGCCAAGAAGCAAAACTGGCCATGCTCATTGGGTGGGAGGGATGGCATCCTCTCTACCCTGTCGAACACAACAATACTGAACAATCATGTGTCTTAGAGCGCAAACGGGAAGAAAAGTTTTTCCTCACTGAATGTTGCACTGCCTTATGACCCAGCCTGTTAAAAAACCAAAAAAAGCAGACACTTGACATTTTTGGGCATCTGTGAGCTCATGTATGGAAAAGAGACCGGATAGCACTTTCCTCCGAGTATGCAATGCCACCCCGTGATGCTGCATAAGCAGCAGTTTGAAAAGATGCGGGTGGCTGGCTTCACATGTCTTGGTGGAAGCGTGTGTTAGATTTAACCCTCCCCAGTTGGTAGCTTCTGCAGGACTGGGAACAGCTGAGTGGTGGGTGGGTGGGTACCGGGTACAACTAAATTTGAAAGAGAATGGAAGGCGGGGGGAGGTTTTGGAGATATTCTTGTTTTAATTTTATGATTCATAACTTCCAGTAAAAAAAAGACTGTCACTTTTTGATTACTCATCAATTTAATGCTTTCTAAGACATGATAGGTGCTGTCTATTTTTTTTTTTTTAAATGGAGCTGTTCGGTGCTGAAATATGTCACTTTCTCAGACTGAGCAAAACTGCTTTTCCATGTTCATAAACTGTCGAAGCTCCATCAGTTACAGTGATACCATTTTACCTACCATTCAAATGCTTCGGGTGCCTCCTGTCACTGGTGGTCAACCTCCGCTCAAACGTGTATGTCAATGTAACTGCTCGTTATCTAGGATATAGAATCCTCTATAAAGTTACCAGGCGTGGGTGAAGGCGGTGACGAGAAATCCTCCACAGTTGAAAAAAAAAAGGCACTTGAAAACTTTCTGTTCTCTATATCTTAAGCTAGTTCACTAAGTTGAGGCCTAATTTGTTTAGATTCGACTCGGATGTTGTTCGGTGGTACTTAAGTAACTGAGTCAAGCGTTTTAACATGTTATCACTTTCCTGTTTCAAAAGGAAATCCGCCAACGTGCATCATCGAATCATGGCTCTGAAGCCATTTCATGGTGACTTTAACAGTTTCTAACAAAGTTCCTCAGAGCTACAGAGCCAGAGGTCACCCCAGAACACTTAAATTACAGTTCACTGAGTCATGCAACATATTACTTTATTTAACACGACACTCATTTGACCCCATTTAAATCTCCCGTTCCTTTGATCATTCTGACAATATCAAAAAAAAAAAAAAAAGGAACTAAAGGACTCGCTCTTGTGAACTCATTTTCACACCCAGCCTTATGCATATCACAGAGCTCGGTGGAGAATCAAAATTCATAGTGCGCGATGCGAATCCTGCAGACTGGCACTCTGCTGCTGGGCGTGGATGGACACCATAAAAATGCATGCAAATGAAAGAGTGAAAGAACGGATTAATGGATTATCAAGCCAGATCTAATGAAGATTTGTGTCTGGATGTGTGCTTGCCTTAGTCGATTCATCTCTTAAGACAACAGCAGAAGTAAGGGAGGGGGAAGATTTACAACCCTGCTCATATCTGTAATTAAAGTGTCTTATTTCTCTGCAGTGTGAAAGCTCCAGTAACACTCTGAAATACTAACTAGCAAATGCACCATTTATGACGCCTTAATTAAATCCATCGTGCTAAAAATAACTAGGGGGAAAATGTGGTGCGTTGAAAGTTTGGAGTAAAAACCCAAAACAATGAGGAAATAAATCCCTAATGTCAACATTATAGCGAAAAAACATCGATTTATGCAGTAAAGTCAATCCGGAGAGAAATGCTAATTTTTCTAATGCTTCTGTTATACTCACATTAAATATATGTTTAACAAAATAATGCTAACCCTGTGTTTAGAGATTAGGTTTCTGCCTCAGTTTAAAATGTTTAATAACTGTAATGACGCCAATAAATTACTGTTTTTTGGTTTGTTTGTTTGATTGTTTGGGTTTTTTTGGAGGCTGATAACAGCAAAGAGGAACCCTGTGCAGGCTGGATAAGTAAAAATCAATTTGTGATAATTAATAATTAATAGCAATGCTGCAATCAGTTATTGTCATCCAGACACTGTTTTGCTCACCATGTCTCAGCGGAGACACAAAACCGCTGCTTCCAGATTAACGTACTGTAGCAGCTTTATTTTAGTTCGTTTGGTGAAGTTTCCTAAAAGAGCTCCACAGTGCCAGACACGGCCCGGTTCAGAGCGTACTACTGAGCAGCTGCTTGCATTTTTCGGACCTGCTGGGGCTTTAAGAGAGCTCACTAATTATGTAAACATGACTCGGAGAAATGTCGAGCAGTACAATGAGCCCAATGCTATCGCCGGGCCACATTACCTCATCTAAAGAGATTTCACAAAAAAGGGGAAAGCTCGGCAGAATTCCACCGATGCCTGGTGGTATCACTTAAACCTTTGCTGAGGAAACGTGAGACATGAATTGCCCCCAAAACACATTTTAATGCTTCAACTTAAAAACTTGGAAATATTTTTCATGAGGCAGGAATGTAATGGCAATCCATGGCAGGGCACTGTGCACACACAGATTCAAACGCACTCCTATTTAGAGCAATGGCATGTTTTGGGGAGGTTAAAGAAAGCCAAATAACCTTATGAAATCTCATATAGATGTGATGACAACCTGATGTCAGGATCAAACCGAGGAGCAGTGACACAAGGTCACTTGCATTGCAAACGTACCGCCTTCCATCAGGCTTTCAAATGATTTACCCTAACTTAAGTGAAAAAGGATGCTTTCATTTTTTTCGACAAATACTAAATGTAAATTCTAATGTATTCACATATTCAACCACACTCTGTTGGTGTTTCTTGATTACCCGCCTACTGTATATCGCCCAATCTGATTGGTCAAGCAATAAAAATTTTAAAAGTTCTAGATCCTAGGCTATCCCATGATGATAAAGTCACCTGTAAAATATATGCAGGAAGTGGGAAAATTAGTTTGAAAGCTTTATTAGACAGTATTTTAACTTTTTAGGGTTCCTGTAGTGACAAGTCATATACAATGACAATAAGTCACTTAGGGTTGGTTTAGGGTTTTGTTTTGGTCCATCTTTTTGTTGTCCACTAGTTACAAATTAATCAGCCTTCCAGGGGCAGTGGAAGCTCAACTGGTTAGGGTTCTGGTTTGCTAATCAGAAAGTTCGAAGTTCAAGCCCCAGCTCCACCATGATGTCACTGTTTGGGCCCTTGAGCAAGACTTTTAACAATGTCTGCTCCAGTATGTGAAGAAATATTTTCACCTTTTGCTGTAAGATCATCCATCACATTAAAACCATTTGGATTTAAGGTTTCCTTTGTGCCACCCAAACAGCTCTGATCCCTTGAGGCATGGACTCCACAAGACCTCTGATGAGGTGCGCTGCGGTGTCTGGCACTGGAAGATTAGCAGGAGATCATTTAAACTACAAGGTGGGGCATTCATGGATCAGACTTATTTGTCTGGTGCATTTCATGGACGCTTGATGTTTTGATCTTGATGTGTGTTCTGATACATTTCTATTATAGCCACGGTTAACATTTTCCAGCAATTTGTGCTATATTGACTCTTCTGTAGAATCGGACCAGCCTGTCTGGCTTTCACTCTGATGAGCCTATAGGGTGCCCATGATCCTGTCACCAGTTTACCGATAAATAATTGATAATCAATATTATTCAATTCACCTGGCGGTGGTGTTAGTGTCATGGCTGATCGGTGTATGTGACAAATTAAGGCCTCTTCTAAATGCTGTTCCTTTGCTAACACCCAAGTCTTATTTTCTTAGCCCTGCTCCATTGCACTACCTAGTTTTGACCTTTCCCTCGTTCCCCCTGTGTATATGGATTATCCTAGTGTGTTGACACCCACCTGTATATTGACCCCCTTCAATGGATTTTTAACAATACTTCCTGGAAAGCCTGCAATAACGAGCACGTACACTTGCCTCATTACACCAGTCTGGACATTACACCTGCCCGTAATTTTGAGCTACACACCTTTCTCGTGGTGACGTAAAAATAGGATACAGCCTCAAACTCCAAAGTCAGCTTTTACAAATGAGGGCGATTTGCTGCTTAACTGGGTGACTTTCGAATCCATTTAGCATGAAGAGGGTCCTGTGCTCAGAGCTATTCCTCCAACAAAAACAATGAGTCCGTCTAACAATTGTACATCACAGTACATAATTAACACGATAACATTTGTAGGATAGTGTAGTTAAAAAAAAAAAAATTCAAATTTAGCAAGCTTTATCAGATCACTGATTAAAGATGTGTGCAAATATACTCACTGGAATCATTTATAGTGCTTTTTTTACATCACACCTTAGTCTCTCTAAATAAAAAGAAGCGTATGAACAGCTGCCAACAGGAGCTTTCATGCAATCCTGATGGCTTTTTAAAGAGACAGTGCTTCGCGTCTTAACTTCTAAGTGATTTACAGGCTTCTTTCTGGAGATGCATGTGACTCTGGCTCACCATCAACAAGAAATATGCTTACCCTTGAGTAGATTATCCTCGATCATTACACAATAAGAGGATGGAGTCCAGACACATGTGGGTAAGTAGATCTCTTCTGTGCAATCGCATACTGATCGCATATAACTTACATAGCAAGACACGCAGGCAGCAGGAAAGAGCAGGGGGATTAACCATTATGGCAGTGTCAGCCTTTTCAGTGTGGCAGTCTCAGATGCGCTCGCATCCATAAGGGTCACATGTCATAATTCCTCAAGGACATTTGCGCTGGATTTTGACATTCTTATTGAAAAGTGGAAGAAATATGATTGACTGGAATGTGTCGACGTTTCCAAACACATTTTCTATGACCATAAGTGAGCTCAGTTCTAATTATATATGAGGTTAATGTTTTTTTTTTTTGTGTGTGTTTGTTTTTTTTTTCAACAAAAAAAAAAAGAAGTCAAGGATGTTACTTCCCCAAATGATATAATCTTTCTAGGAATGCACTTAAAGGAAGTGACACTTAAAGTTGGTGACTCTTAAAGTTAGTGGCTTTTTTTTTTTTTTTAAACAAAAACTAAAACTCTAGTATTACTACAGTACCTGAGTATATTTATTTAAACCTGGCAAAGTATAATCTGGCAAAAAAAAAAATCTTGTTAGCAGAGGTTAGTCCATTTTCTGTCTGACAGCAGCACCAGGTTTAACTTTGACTGTAATGACAGCCAAGTTAGCTCAGTCCAGGGAGCCTTGTCATTCTGCTTAAGCCCTGGTTCTCGGTCCGCAAGTCTCATAAATGATTACATCTGACATTTCCATTTCAAAATCGTAAAAAAAAGTTAAAAAAAAAAAAAAAAAGAGAAAAACTGTTATTGGCACAAACTGACTCTTTGGGTAGGTAAAAAAAAATCCCAAGAAAATAAAATCATACATAAAAAGGAACGGATAAATGCCGAACAAGCGAGGGAATAGAAAAAATATCTCTGCATTCAGACATGCAGAAAGACAGAAAGAACATAATAACATAATAAAAACAGACAGTCCACGAGCTAAAAAGTTAAAGAGAGAGAAAGAGTGAGTGGTCTGGATAGTCTGGAGCTGTCCATCACAGGATCCACACACAAAGCCAGAGAGAATCTCAGCCTGCTGGCTCCTCATTCTCAAGGACCTTTAAAGATCAAAAACATGAACACAAGAAGAAAGCCGGGCTGAGGAGCGGCGCTGTGAAGCAGAAGAGCTTGCGTGCCCTTGCACTGATTAGGCGAGAACATCCCACCCACCGATCCAAAGGCAAAGCGTCAGGCTAGGGCTTTCAGAAGAAGCCTCTGTGATTCACGTCTTCCATCGACTCAGACCGATCCCCCTCCTCCCTCCCCAGCCTGATGGAGTGTCTTCCGAATGCAAGACCCAGTCTTTTTTTCAAGTTACAGCTTGTTATGTGCAAGTAAAGTGCTCAAAATGATGGGATGAGGAAACCGCATGAGTCTAGTAGAACAGACTGTAGTTTTCCAGTGGTGTTAATGAAGTTGTACAGCGTTATGCAATATGAATATGTCTGAGCAAAAACAGACACTGATGCTGTTTTTACACTAGGCACAATTACATCATACCATTCCTGAGTCTGATTGCTCTCCCTCCACACTCCCTAGGGCCAGCGTTTACATTATTAATACCGTTCCATACCTGAGTACACTTTGATTGTCCTCATACTCTCACTATGCACAAAGTTGGTTTGTGACCCAGAAATGAACACAAAAAAGAAAACGTGTACACGTAATAGTAAAATTTCAAATGTCAACTTTTTTCGAATTAAAATGTAAAGTACAAAATTTTATTTCTGATGTTTTGGAGAAAAATGACCCTCTTTTTATCTGCTATCCCCGTGCAGGTCGATGATATCACACTCTAAAGAACGACCCAGTTCTGAGTTTATGTATAGTTAGTTTTCAAATATATTTTTTTAAACTGTGCCTAAGTACACCGTGCCGTACCATTCACAGTCCTCAAACATACCGGACCTTGGGGTCAAGCGTACTCAGATCCGTTCCAGTGTCCCTAATGTGAAAGCTGCCTGATTGAAGATTTGTACCTAAAAACTGCTGTCATATTAATAAATATTGCTTTTTACAAATTTTATCACCCTGAAAATCCCTTCAACATGATCCGTACTCTCTGACTATACAGAGAAATAATTTATGATCCCACACTCTGGAGCCACCTTTTGAGTTTCAAGGTTTCTTCCTTATGTCATCTGAGGGAGTTTTTCTTTGCCACTGTCATCTCTGGCTCGCTCATTAGGAATCTAAATCTGCCTTCATATTTCTGTAAAGGTGCTCTGTGACAATGTCAAAGCTGCTTTGTGACAATGTTGAAAGCGCTTTAAACAATAAACTTAAGAAAACCTAGATACGGTAAAGACTGCGCAATCAGACTGTCAGTCTTGCATTGAAACTGGCTGAGAGGGGAAGGCAGAGGAGCACATGCAAATTTTCAACTATGCATCTGAAATCTGCTAAGACACATACAGTAAATGCTAATTAGGTGGCACTGGGGTGGCGAGGAATCTCAAACAATACTGGACCCAAACTAGAACTGCAGCTAACATAAAAGCATCCCAGCAGTTTTTCACACCGATTTTTGTTTGTTAAAACATTGTGATGTATTAATTTGGCAATATTGGTTGGGACAACATTGGTATTATGTTGTGTTTGAAAGTACTTTGATGAAATAACAATCAGAACAACTTTGGCTACATGCCAATGGGATAATGCTGAATTAATGTTTCGAACACAATGTTCCAAAAACAATATTAATACCAAACCTACAGCGTGAGCAGGAGTCAAACTCTGAGCAAGGGAACTGCATGCTTACCACAGGACCACTAGAGAAGATTGTTGATGCTAGAAAATGTGCACAATCAACAAGAATTCACTCACCTACTCATCATCTATACCGCTTAATCCTGTGTACAGGGTCGCGGGGGGCCTGTAGCCTATCCCAGGGGACTTAGGACACGAGACGGGGTACACTCTGGGCAGGGTGCCAATCCGTCTCAGGAGACACATACTGTACACGCACTAATTCACTTATTCACAATTTGGGTACACCAATTAGCCTAATCTGCATGTCTTTGGACTGTGGGAGGAAACCGGAGTACCCGGAGGAAACCCGTACATGCAAACTCCATGCGCACAGAGACAGGAATCGAACCTGGTCGGGAATCGAACCCGGACCGTGGAGGTGCAAGACGACAGTGCTAACAGGGCTGGGTAGTTAATCGGAAATGAATCGAAGAAACATTCGGCAGCTCTAATCGACATAATCTTGCCCTTGTCGATTATTTCTTTTTATTTATTATTATTGTATTAATACTTTTTTATTCCGTTAATACTGCGTCACATGACCCTGTCCAGTCTGCGACAAAGAAGACCCATAGTGAGGTCTTTCATTAGCAACCTCAAGGTGAAAGGCAATAATGCTAACCACTAAGCCACCGTGCCACCAACAAGATTTAAAATGTTGTGTAAATAAATGTTGATCAACATTAATGCTACAAAAAGGGTCACAATTCTGTTGCCTAGAGGCTGTATTTACACTGTATGGTGGACTTCTACACAACATCCTTGCAACTATATTACAACATTCATGCCATGTTAGGGTTTCTGCTGTGTCTCATTTCCATGATGACCAGTAACCAAGTTGATTCATTTGGATACTTAGACAAGCTAAGAAAATCTTTTTACATAGACATAGGTATGATACCTCCAGTCCTGCCAAAGCATTGCTGATTCCTCATTGTACAATAGTCCGTATATTAATGCGACTGGTTAATGGCACTAGTGTTTTAACATTGATATTTACTCCGCCAGCTAATTTACAGACCCACCGCCGACTTGCGGTTTGGCGGTGTAATTACAGAGTGACACAGACGCACCAGTGCACAAGTATAATTGCCCACGATGCCATAGACCATTTGCATAGCCTTTTGCGTTAGCTCGTCCTAGGTTTGACGCAGAAGCATAAATCAGCCTTTAGCTAAAGCGCTCGGGAACACTGTTGTGTTAATAAACATAATACAGTATGTTCATTCCCTCCTTGTTCACTTGCTGCATCACCACTTCATTTGATGTTCTGGCTCCTCATGTTTTACAAATGAAGCACTGGGGTAGGAGAGAGTGAAATGCTTCGAAGAAGTTCGGGAAGGTAAATAAATAAAAAGTAAGCAATACACGAAAACTTTTCAGCATAGCATTGCTAAAATGTATTCTCAAATTAAAGTACAAACAGCTTATAATTTCTAAAAAATATGAGGGTGAGTCAAAAATTATCCACATTCCGGTTATATTAAAACACTTCTCTTGGCCGCACCACTCTTTGGGTCGCTTCATCACTCTCCAAGACTACTCATTTTTCTGAGTCACGTTAAAGACTCGTTCAAAGAGAACAAATCGTTCATGAACGACCCATCACTACTCTCCAGTTACTGCTATGCAGATGTGAACGTTATATCAGTTAATTTGTAACTGCGGTGCAAGCAAAAAGGGATGCTCCACTTTGCACAAAATTTGCATGAGACGACAGCAGTGTGCAGTGGTTCATTTATTTGTGGTCTAAGGGGCTGTACCTTGTACCGAAACAACTCACGGAAGAGCATAAACAGAAAAGTTTAGATATATGCAAACAAACTTTGGACCGATACTCTAAGGAAAATGAGCGTTTTTTAAAGAGAATCATTACAGGTGTGGAGACATGGATTCATCACTACGAGTCTGAGAGGGAACCGTGTATGGAACTTAAACATCCTCTATCGAACCAACTGAGAAAAAGTCATCCATCAGTTAGAAAAATTGATGCGTACAGTTTTCTGGGAATCTCAAGAACCAGTATTAGAACATGAACAGGAAAAAGGTTCAATAATCAACAGTACTCATTACAGTGAGATGCTTATTGAAGAGCTGAAGCTTAAACCTCAGATTAAACACGGAGGACTGCTATCCAAGAGCGCAGTTCTGCCCACACTGTCGACACTTCGTTTTGAGGTGTTAAAGTGTCCTCCCTATAGTCCTTGATCTTGCTGCATTGGACTTCACCACGAAGATTCACTTCTGATGAAGATATGAAGACAGCGGTGCTTTCATAGCTCGCAACTCAGCCTAAAACATTTTTATAAGGAAGGAATTTGGAAGCTTGTTTACAGATGGACAAAGTGTATTAAAGTGCAAGTAGATCGAGATATCGAAATATTTGTGTTTTTCTTTGCTAAAAAATAGTTTACATAAATTCTACAGTCAGAATTTAAGAATGTGGATAGTTTTTTTTTTTTTTTTGGTTTCCTCCCTGATTTTCTCCGTAATTTAGTCGAGTCACTAGGGGGCTCCCACATTAAGGCTACTACTACCACTCAGTCGGGAGGGCCGAAGACTATCATGTGTTTCCTCCGAACCATGTGACCCCAGCCGTCTGCATCTTTTCAAACTGCTTGCTCACAAACCGCTCCTTCCGCTTGTGTGAGCTCCCAGACGCCCCTGATGGGCTGCAGAGCCGTGATTAATGTGGGAGCACTAAGTACCTCTCATCCCGCCAATCAGCTCTCTCTAGGCCTCCAGCTGCGAGAGTTTACAGCATCACCTGGGAATCGAACTCGCGATCTTTGCTTTTTATACCCATTCTCTCTAACATGGAAAAAACACAAGAGTGTCTCCGTTCCTTTTGTTGTTGTTGTTATTCCTAATTCCTTCCTTTGTTCATGTTTGTAGTTGCTTCTGACCATGATGCCTGAACAGAAGGCTCTGAATCATCATTTAAAAGATAATGAAAGACAAAAGGAAAAATGAATCTAGTCACTTTTTTTCTTTTTTTTTGCCAAACATCAATATGAACTACAACCTGCAAAGTACAGCAAATCTATCATTAATCAGCAACATCTTGTCGGGCTTCTTCCAGGCAACCGTATCCATAAAATGAGTCATTTTATTGGCAAGACCTCATCTTCCAGGCTAGCCTTGGCTGAGTTGTGTAGTCTCCTTTGCCTGTGAGAAGCGAAACAACTAGCTTCAATAATTAATCCAGCCCAAGATGCATCAATCACTTCATCTCGGAGACGCAGGGAGACAGATACCAATCCTATTTATTTCAAGAAGAGGCAGAGGAAGAGGGGTGTGGATTACACAGAGCGGTGCAGGCACACCAGGCTGCCAGGCCGTATAAAATAGAATAATACATAAGCCTTCAGCATGTGTGGCTTAGCTCCCCTGCCATTTGATCCATAGAGCTGAGAACACAATGGCATTTACTCGCACAATCATGTAAATATTACGGGCGAAACAATTCACTGAAACCGGCATTGCTTGCATGTAGCAGTAAAGCATGCAATCAACACCTCGCAGGTTCTTTTCTCTCTTCTTTTTCTTTTTTTCATTTTTTTTTTTTTTTTTAACTGATAAATAAACTAAAAGTCTATTACAATACGGGAACACAAAAGCCTGACCAAGCAGTTCAATACTAAAGGTAGAAATCTATTTCTCCATTCCCTGAATAACTTCTCACCTCGATAAACACGAGGGAGAACGAAAGAAGAAAGACGGAAGATAAGAGGATGGGGAGGGAGGCGGGGAGGAAAGAGGGAGTGGGAGTGGAATAAGAATCGAAAGAACAAACTGGGTTCAATTTAAGAAGTACCCACAGGAGGTGGGGGTGACCTGTATGGGCTACAAAAAAGGTCAGGTAGATTTTGAACAGCCCCACCTGTCAACAGAGCATTGGGGAGGAAGTGGGGGGGGGGGGTGGGGGGGGCACCCCCCCT
>JAOVVA010000019.1:7443555-7460145 GCA_028565275.1 Leiocassis micropogon
GGGGGGGGGGGGGGGGGGGGGGGGGGGGGGGGGGGGGGGGGGCACCCCACCTTCCAGACGGAAAACTGAAAGGTCCTTGTAGCATTCATGGCCCCAGACTGATCTGTGGGTAGGTTCTCATTACAAACAATGGCGAGTGGACCGGGGGGGAATCGACTGATACGCCACCACCACCCCACCCCCCGTCGACTATTGCTACAGTCATTGCTATGAGTAACACAACACAAAACCCCCCTGGGCACATCACTCAAAAGGGTGCTTTGGTCAGTTCACAAAAATGGATACAGCTACAATGACAAAGACACCCCTGATAGGTCTGTTTATTAGCGCCATATTGCAGCCAAGCTCACTAGGTCAGTAACCCCCCAAAAAAAGAAAAAATACAGGCTGAGATGATAATTATGACTGGAGTGTAAAATCTGTTTTTTTGTTAACAAGGCTTTTAAGGATGCATTTACAGGCCCCGGCTCTGCAGTCTCATTTATATCTAATTTACTGCTAAAATATCATCGTGATTCAAAGAAGTAAGCAATTCTGTACAAATACGTGTGCTCGCTGTTATATTTACAATTTCAAGTGAGGCAAACAAATGGTATGCAAATGTTATGGCATGTAAATGAAAGCAGGACTATTTATGTAAATTCAGCTTCTCCCAGCAGAAGATGATATTCAAAGCCCTAATCTCAGACATGACATTTGAGGAGAAATCGACAGCTCTCGCTGAGAGTTCTGCTCACCGCATTAGCCATTCCAGTCATGCTCCGGACAGCTGCTCGTAAAAACGTTAAGGCATTTCCTCATAGAAAACAAACATGACCTTTAATTTCTACTGATTGCCCCAGAGAAGCTAATGAACGTCTCGACAAACACTTGTGATTCAGGCAGGGTAATTTTAATTGTGCACAGGCTAGAAAGAAGGAAAGAGAGTGTGTGTGTGTAAGAGAGAGAGGAGAGAGAGAGGAGAGGGATAAAAAGAGAGAGGTTCCATGCGTATGTTCAAAGGAAGACAAACATTTAATCACAAAGAGTATTGGCTTCAATTAACTAAAAAAAAAAGTGGCGAGGGATAAGAAAAAAAAAGAATTGACAGCTGCCAAAATCATCTAATTTGCTTGTGTAATCAGCAAAATGTATCAAAATGGGTCATTAAAAAGTTAAACGCCTGTCTTTGTGACGGAAACAATTAAAACGTCTTAATAAGAATTGTTCTAATCCATACAAGCGGGCCTTAATCCAGACGAATCCTGTAATGAGGTCAGGCTATTCTTTAGGGGATTGAGCGGTGTGCTCAGCAACACAAACACACAAGCAGGAAAGGAAACAAGGCGGAGAGGTGGGGAGAAGTTACCACCCACTAGAACAAGAATGTTTGGATCAAAAACGGCATGGAGGGACCAATATATCAGCATTCTGGACAGGCAAATGTCTGCCAAGCTAAATTTTAGTCAGCGATCATGGACTTTTTCCGGCCTGCAACAAGTGCAATAGAAGGCAGGCTGTTCTGTGCTGACATATAAAAAATATACACGTATCAAAAGGGGGGGGGAAATGACTTGTGGATGAGAATGGAGCATTCTATGTATTCTTTTTTATCTGGCATTGCTTTGTTGTGTAAAGTCCTCCCTTGAGGACCTACATTGTGTGTAAAAAAAACATGCAGCTTTCTTCTTTTTTGTAATTGGATTCTGACCTGTGAACGCTATAGTGACAATAATTTAAAAGGAAAGAGCAGTCGGGTTTCCCCCTTTAATGAGAGAGGTTTCACTATGGAAATGAGTTTGAATAACGCAACATTAAAATATATAAGACACGTTACATTTAATCAAAATTAGTAAGCAGTTCCGGCCGTACGGTGGTGTAGTGGTTAGGATGGTTGCCTCGCATCCCCACGGTTGAGGGTTCAAGTCTGTGTGCGTGGAGTATGTTCGCTTAGTGAGTTTCTTCTGGTTTCCTCCCACATGCAGTCAAGGGTAATTGGTGTTCCCAAATATGGTTACCTTTCACAGTCCAAAGACATGCAGATTAGGCTTACTGGTGTTCCCAAATTGCCCATAGTGTGTGAATGAGTGTGTGCGCCCTGCAATGGATTGGCACCCTGCCTAGGGTGTATCCCGCCTCGTGCCCTAAATTTCCTGGAATAGGCTTCAGCCCCCTGTGATCCTGTATATTGGATTAAGAAATATAGATGGTGAGTGTTCCCAAATTGTCCATAGTTTGTAAGTGAGTGTGTGCCCTGTGATACACTGTATTGGCACTCTATCCAGGATGTACCCCTATATTGTACCCAAAGTTTCCTGGGATAAGCTCCAGGCTTCCCGTGACCCTGTACAGGATAACAGTATAGAAGATAAGAAAAAAAAATAAAAAGTAAGAAGTTCTATAGACCTTTTGCACATGACATCATTAAGTCTGTCTGTCATAGTCCCGCCCACTTCTGTTATGTTCTCTTACAACCCACAACTTCCTTAGTAACTGCTTCTAAGTCATTCATTCTGAATTGCCCCTGAACTTTACATGGTGTGTTTTGCAAACTACAGTGCAAACTAGCTTCTAACACAAGGCTGAATCCCAAATCCCTCTTTAACTTCTGAACAAGGACACTGCTTGGTGTGAACAATCGATGGTACACACTACATTGTGCGCTAGCTTTCCATTTTACCCTATTTGGGATTCAACCCTGAAACAGTAAGTCAGCTATTATTCAGAAAGTTTGAAATGTCACTATTAGTTATCGCCACCAAATCCAGGAGGAATCACATTACATTTGTACACCACCTGAGGTAATCACGTTATGATAACAAATCAAACATATGCAGATTAATATCCTTATTACCTTCTTCATCCATTTACACAAACTTGTTTCTCTTTTGAATAAGTTATGCAGTCCAACTACAACATACTGCATAGGAATGTAATCAGCAGAACAGAAAGCTAGGTTACTTTTTATATTTTATATTTACTTTTTATATCATGTGACAAAGCGTCAGGTAATCCGGTGGGTAATCAGGTGATCATCATGTAATATTCCGGTTATATTTTGGACTCCAAAATACACCTTGATCGTAATTATGACTGAAAATACGTAATAATACAAATGCAAATGAGATCAATAAATAGCAGGTTTCTTTTTCGACAAAAAAAGTACGTTTTGGTTTCTCATTAGAATAAAGGAATTCAATTTAAAATGCTAAAACTGATCATCTGACTGAGATCCATGCACAACAAAAACATACTCATTGTGCTTTTTACTATGGCCACCTATACAACGTTACATCCATGCAATTATTCAATCATATAGAAGCAAGTCAAGAGCTTCAGTTAATTTTCACATCCAATATTTGAACAGGAAAAAATGTGAGCTCACTCACTTTAGAGGGCTTGTTTGATTATTAGGTGGTATTTTTGATCTCTTGAGATTTTCACACACAGGCAAACATCTCCAGGATTTAAACAGTACGGTGCAAAAAAAACAAAAACATATACTATAGGAATAGAATGGTCTGACTAGTTCGAGCTGACAGGCAAGAAACAATAACTCAAATTATCACTCTTTACTATGGTCTACAGAAAAGCATCTCAGAATGCACAACATGCCAAATCTTGCGACAAAACAACCACAGACCACATCAGGATTTACCGCTGTCAGTAAAAAAACAGGAGTCTGAGTCTACTGAGCAAAGTGCTGTTTAAAATAATATTACACGTATAAAATTTGTGATTTTCTATATCATATTTAATTAGTAAACGCTAGTGGGATACAAAGACGTAATCTAACTTCTTTGCCATGCTGAGATTTTTTCTATCCTGATATACAGGTTGACCTTATAAACGCCTTCAATTAAGAGGCTCTGAAACCCTCTATGTTTTTTGCATTCCAACAAGATAACATAAGCCCTTAAAATCTTTAGTCTCATAGCAGCTCACATCAAAATAAGTTCTGAAATTCATTTTAAATTGGCATGAGCACTCAAGAGTCTGATGGCAAGCTGCAGGGTTATGAGCAAAATTCAAAGTGGCTGAAAAGCCCCACGAGTTCCCCTTGTTCATGTCTGAATTGCAATACTTAAAATATCACAGTGAGAATCAAATCAATAGGGAGGTTAAATCTACGACTTAAAATGTTCTTTGGTGTATTCCTATCAAGGATAAAATGGTAGAACCTTACCATCTCAACAAACCCACGAGGCTTCACATGAAGTAATGATTCAGCGTCTTTATTCGGAAAGTTTCAAACATGTGTGCCTGTTTGGTTGACTGTAAGATTTCCTTTAACCGCCTTTATCTTCGATTACTGTGTGCAATGTGGGGGCCAATTTATTGGTTAAAATTATTCCTCATGACAATCCTTCACAATCTGAGTTGCCATCAGGAAAGAAAAAAAACAGTTGATGTGATCACCTGCTCATCAAGTACATTCAGGCGAACAGTTGACTTCATGTTATTCTCATATAACATCACTAAGCCTAGTCCTAACCAACTGAAGCAACCATAGATGATAACACTGTCTCAAGAGACCGTACAATGGCTATCATTTCATGTGCTCACCTTCTCACCCTGATGCACCCATCACTCTAGAATAGGGTCAATCTGGGCTCATCAGACCACATGTCCAAGCGTTTAAGCCATCCCCAATCATGATTCTTTTTCTCATCACATTCCATCCATGAAGTCAATGATTCATCGCTATTCTTCAAGGTTTTAACAATGAGGTGAACACTTCTCAAACTCAAAACAAGTTGCTTGATTGTTGGTCTTTTAGCTGCTCCCGACCAAAGGTCACCACAGCAGACCATCCGGTCCGCGCATACAAGCTTGGCACAGGTTTTTACACCAGATGCCCTTCCTGACACAACCCTCCTATTTTATTCAGACTTGGGACCAGCACTGCATCCAGTGGCTGGAAATCGAACCCATGCATGGCAGGCGAGAAACTACCACTGAGTCACCAATGCCCCTTTTTGTTGTTGATGCAGACCGATAATTTTACCCTTCTAGAACAACAACTTTTTTTTTTTTGCCAGGCGGTGTAGTTTAGCTGTAGTTTTAATTCACAGTGCAGTATTTTAGAGCTTCCACTATGTATGCAATAAGCCGTTCTGCATAAAAAAAAGCCACAATGCAAGATTATAACAGGAAAAGAACGCTCTAAAAGTGACTCCTGTACATAGCTGTTATGCCTCCTGCCATTCCTCCTCCTGTCCCAGGCTCTCAGCATTTGGTATTGTTGTCCTACTAGCCACCGGCACCTGCATCTCATTATATCATTCACCTGGGACTCATTTAGTGGACTTATTTATACCCTGTTCCTTCTCCCCTGCTGTTTGCAAAGTCTTGCCATTTTCTCAGCATCTCAGCTGCCGTACTCCTACTGAAGCATAATGGAATTTCAGGCCTGAAGAACTTCAGGAAACTCATAAACTAGAGAAAACAATGGCAAGCAATCAAAGATTATCTATAGTCAGTGGCACTTGAGCAAGAAATGGCTGATCTGGGAGTTTTTGATATTTCCGTGAACTAGTAAATGGAGGAAACAAAAAGTTTAGTTGAACATAAAATGATATAGAGAAACCTTTAATTAGCAGACAGTCTGCTATGGATCGTACAGATCTACCACTCCCTTTAACTGCTCTATAAGATGAAAGTAAAAAAATACTGCAACAGGTTTTGCAGCTATTATACCTATTTGAGCATGGCTAGTCTGAACAGGAAGTAAATACCAGAAAGTCAGGACAGTATATATCAGAATATTAAAATTAATAAGGAATGCCCTGACATCGCTCCCCAGGCAAGTTGAAGGGAGAAGCAGAGAAAGTCAGGAGTGGTGTTACATTTCAGGACTTTCAAATGTATTTAGGCATGTTATAGGTGCATGCATAACCGTAATCGTGATTTGACCCCTGGGGCATGAAAGTGACTTCGGCTGTTGGCTTCAACATCGAGAGAGAGACTTGTTTGCGCAGAAGAACAAGTTATATTACATGATGCTCCTTGCTGGTATTCAAAATGAACACACCTTTCTACAACACACAAATGTCATTTTCATTTTTATTACAAAATCCTTCTCAGTGTTTGTTCTAATAAATGCTTAGAAACCAGTCATTATCTCTCCAAGGAACAGAGGACATAATGTACACAGATGACTGCTACATGGGTTCCTGAGACGGAAGGAAGACAAAAAAACAAAAATGCTGAAAAAGAACAAACAGATATAAAACAGAAAGCTCTTTTGTATAAAAGTTTAGACCTAGAGTTGTGAAAGTTGACCTTTCGGCAGCTACATTAAAGCTCTGATCAATCGATGGCATGAAGCTCGTTTGGTTGTTTGAGATGCTCTCGTATTCATAATATAGACACGGAAGGATGTTCTTCTAAATAATCAGAGTAAATGCGTTTCACTGGCAGGTACGTCTCCTCTCATGAGAGGGATCGTGTTTTCTGTGATTTGGTAAGGGGAATGTAGTAGTTTCTGGCTTGGTGTTCCAATCTTCTCTCTTTTCCTCCTTTTCTGCTTCCTCTTGTAACCAGAACCCTATCACTGGATCGGAGCGACCGGACAAGTGTGTAACCGGAAGATTGCGGTCCTCTCAGCCCAGCTCTCTCCAAGGGCTGCTCCAGTGCCACGTTGGCTCACTAAAGCACCATATCATGCCAGTGCAATATCAAGAGAACTATCGCTAATGACGAGATATTAAATGACAAGCAGGCCATTGTGAAGTTTTGTAGCTTAGCTCCTGTTCTTCTTCACTTATACTTTGGCATGGCAGTTCATACCAAAACCTACCCTAAACCCTTACATCAAGTCAAATGAAAGGACACTACATTAGTATTCTTATGCAGTTCTGCTTACACAAGTGACATCTTTTGACACTTCAATGCAAAATTGGCCAGTTAATACATAATGGGTCTTTCCCATAATAGCACTGGTGAGATCATTTCAAGAGACTCCTCTAGGACTCCAGTTTTTCTAAACATTCAACATTCCATATGATCGTTAACTTTGTCAATGAATACCCTTGCTGTGTCGCTTCAATTTCTGGAATACAATTTGTTCTCATTAGAAACGCACGTAGAATAAAGGAACCCGAGAAATAGGATTCTAAGATGGTTTATTCATAAATCATTACATACTGTACATACTAAACAAAATATAGGATGCAATGGGACAATGCTGCAATCTATAAAATGGTTTGGACCCTAAGAGGTCCGAAAAGAGCTCTGAATTTCTTCATCATTAGCTCTGTTAGGTTGCCGCTATAATTAGCCACCATAATATCTCTCAGACCGTGATAATAATGCTGTAACAATACTGATTCTGTTATAAAAGAGTGCAGTGCTTTTGGAATTTTTTTTTTTTTTTTTTTTTACTAAATAAATTGCTAGGCTCTGGCCTAGATTTCCTCCTAATCTCCTAATGACAATTTAAAAGCAAAGTTCCTAACCGCCTCCCTACTTACCCAATTTCGCTACTTCTCTTTTCGCTTTCTGTTATATTTTGATATGGATTTTGTGTCTCGTTTCTGGTTGAGATGTATTCTTGCACATTTTCCTGCTCTGTAAAAGGGAATTAGGAAAAATCTGAAAAACATGGATGAATCATAATGGTCGTGACTCATATACAAACATCTCCAAGAAAAGGAGGGAATGGTAAAAGGCTGCCATGTACACAGTTTCTCCACCAGACTGCCTTTTCGACCTCTCTGGTCCGTTTGTGGAATGTGATCATAGGTGTGGTTTTACCAGAGTGCGCCAGAAATGCAATGAATGATGAATGTTTTCATAATAATAATAATAATTTATAAACATTTTGGTAAGCACTTAAAGATTCAGTAAAGCATCTGTCATGCAAGAGAAGTGGAATGGTTTAAATTGTCATATTGAAACAACAATATGACAAATGGAATGGTTTAAATTGTCATATTGAAATTTAAGGTGTGTTGATTGGTTCAACTCATGCACTGAAAAACATGCAAGAAAACGTTCCTTCTTAAAAGTTTACCAGTAGCCTTTTAGCAGCACAGTGAATATAAATAGTTTAACATTAACTAATAAAAAAGGCAGCAAAAGGCAGCATCCTCTTATTTTTTTGCAACAGTTAAGTTTCCATAGGAAATATTTCCATAGGAAATGAAAGTATGCACTACATAGTCCTCATAGCCTAACCTATTATTACTAGCACATATTATTCTCAACATAATAAAACTACACATAAAGTCTATTTCACATTTGATTGTGAGATCAGTTGTAGCAACTTAAAAATATATACTGTATATAGGTGAAAAGAGGCAATCACACACCGCAGTTACAGTGGAGAAACTCAGAATACACATAAAATATAATAAAGCAATACATAACGCAGTATAATCCTTTTACAAATCAAATGTCTTATGTCTAAATGGCCACATACACAATTTATTATTATTATTTTATTATTATAATTTTATTATATATATATATTTTTTTATTTATTAATTATTATAATTTTTTATGAATTTCTTTCATTTTTGTGAAGCTGCTTGGAGACAATGACCATTGTTAAAAGCGCTATATAAATAAAATTGAATTGAATTGAATTGAACTGTTGGACAGCCGCTTAAATTGTCTGGACTTGCTTGAGCACTGAAGAGGGGGAAAAAAAACCTAAATAATCAGTGCTTTTAATCACTTTCTAACTATTAATATTAAAATTTTTGTGTTAACACTTTTAATATTAAAAGTGACACTTTGGTCTCTTTTAGAGTAAAAACAAAACTTTCAACTAAAAAGGTCCTCCATCGACAGCTCCCCATGAATCCTGAGCATAGAGTGGTTAAGAACTGGATAAACCTTCTGAGATGTCATCCACAGGTTTTCTGGAGACTGTGGAAGCTCTGGACGTCACCATCTAATTATTGCATAAATGGGCTAAATGGTGCCTGACTGTTGGTTGGAACACGCCTACTTACCTCAGTTACCACAAGCTTAGCTTTAGCTTAGCCAAAATGCTAAGATGGATAACATTAATGCAGTTGTCACATTGAAATCTAGATATTGAGACCAAAAGTCAGGATTTTTTTCTTTTCTTTTTTCTTGGTACCAGGCAGCAGACATATTTATCATTGTTCGTACTAACATGGTCTATGGGGATTGACTGCCTTTTGAATCCAGCTCCTAGTGGCCATTAGGAGAACAGCACCTTTTGGCACCATGTTTGACTCATTAAGTGTAAAATGTAAATTTTGAAATCCGGAGGTTCCCCCTTGATCCTGAGCAGAGCATGTGAGAAAAGGAGACGGGGCTTCAAGGTACAGTTAGTTTATATCAAAACATTTCGAAATATTTCTGCAAATCATTTTAGGTTCATATATCTCTCATTTTATTACTAGCAGAAAGAAGACTGGTGTTGTGGACTGGCGTAGGACCAAAGGTACTAAACTACTAACCGAATGGTCATGAGTTTAAATTTCATCATCACCAAGTTGTCAGTGTCGGGCAAGACAAGGCAATCACATTTTAGTTGTTCCTCAACGAAATGAGGGCGGTTTAAATCTTCTGGTTATACAATATAATTGAAGTAAACGCCACTACACTTTAGCAACGATTACATCACTATATCACACAAGCCTGGTGCAGAGTGGTGACCCAATCTTCTTCCAAAATATCCCAAATAAAGATTCAGCACGTCACCATAACACTAAACAAAGTCACAGGCACTGTAAAAAAAACTACAGTGCATAACTTTCAGGCATCAACTACCCAAAAAGCAGAAAGCCACCATTTCCTCATTACAAGTGTAAAATAAAGCAGTGGCTCCCTATTGCATGTTAAGACACTTTAAATTTCAAGCAAGGAGAAAAACAAGGAGGCATTAGGGATGCAGGACAGGCAGGAGGAATATGCAGAGAATAAATGAGTTGTCACTTTAGGTAAGAGTCACACCATCAGCAGCAACAAGAGACTCCTTAATCCTTCTCAGCCTGCCATCAGTGAGTCACTCCAGCCCTGGTGTGTGTCTGGCGAACATAAAAGAGAAATGCCCTTGGTTTTGGGGAAGGTTGACTCCCCGCTTTCCCATGCTACCGCCTCGCTTGATGTGCGCCACATAAGAATTAGGTTGCCTCCGTGGCTGAGTCGCAGCCCTCTCCGAGCATCCACCAGTGATAAGTTGACATTAATCTAAAGGGCACTTGACAACATATTAAATGCTCTTTAATGCGATGCTGAAAAATACTACTAGTTTTCTCCATCCTTATGAGGCGCCTGTTGTGATTTAATTTCCGCTATAAACGGCTTGACGGACTCTACAAAGATGTGTCCGCCAGCAATTCGCCCCCGCCAGCATGCAAGACATCCTTAATCAATTAAAAAAATAGAAATAATTAATTGTGACTGCAAGCGCAACACCGCCGGTCAAATATGTTACATAATCAGTTTCAATTAGGAACCTGTTAACTGATTGTCAAGAACGTCTTTGCAAGACTGCAAGAACCGGATGACGTGTATATCCAAAAATATCGTGTCTGTGGTATAATTTTACAGGCAAACGAACTCCCGATTTGCATTACAAAGCCAACGTGTTAAACAAAACACAAGCGACGTTAAGGAAACATTTACAGTTACTCCAGACAAGATACACAAATGGTCTAAGACTTGAGCTTTCAGTCTCTATTCCAGCGTTGTCATTCATTTCCTTCTGCTCACCCCACTGAAAAAAAACATGGTTGTCACTCCATAAAGAATACACCACGGGATGAAGTAGTGTATTCAATTCATAAATATCCCTTTAAGAGGGCCGCAGCAGTGATTTGTCACCGGGGGCTTTTGGCAGAGCTGAAATTGATGCGAGAGTGACATTTGAGTTATGTACGAGCCGGTGGCAGGCTTTATGATTTCCAGGGAGGTAGGCTTACCCACCACAACACTACTCATCCCCCACACACCTCACCCACCCCCTTTAACAACCTTCTCAGGAGAACAACGTTCATTAAAAAGTAGAGGAGAGCCATTTAAAAACTTCATGAATTATGATGCAAAAAAAAAAAGAAAAGAAAAGAAACACACACAAACCACCAAGGGTTGTATCCTTTGACGATACTGCTGCCTGTCGTTTAATGTGCTAAAGCGACATGGATCAACTGTATTGTATTAAAAAATGGCACACCTTCAGTAAGCGCGGAGTTTATGAATTCCTGCTGAGAAATTGTGTGCAATAGCAATCATTTAAAATCCCACCGGGTTTAAGCAGCTGAATAATGCTTAGTTTCAATCTCCCGGTCGAGCGGCGTGGGGAAAAGCGAAACCACAATAGCAGACAGGGACATGAGCGACAAATAAATAAAATGTGAAAATCAAGCAAAACACTGTCTCATTTCCATTAAACGATAAAGTAGCCCGACGGAGAGAAATGAACTAATTTAAAATGGCTGGCCTACAGGTCAAGGACAAGCGACAAACTGCTACTTGCGTCTGTTTTTTTTTTTCTTCTTCTTCTTCTTCACGAGGTCCCAAACAAACAGTGAGCATTTTCATGTTCGACGGCAAACAAAATCTGAAAGCGCTCTTATCTTTTCCTATTTGTTTGATACATTGTGTGTGAAATACCTTCCGACTTTGATAAAACGCACTTAAAGTGCATTTTCATATGCAGATTTTTAGGGCTTTGCACTTTTAAGATAGCCCGGCTGCTCTGCAGGGGCACGGCTGTGTGTAAAATAGCATGCTGACTACAATATTAAGGAGATAAACCGTAAGACTGAGCTTTATGTCGAAATCCTCTACGAGGCGTATTTTACAGCAAATCATCTTTTATATGTTTAAAAAAAAGTAAAGATTTGAGATACGCTGAGTCTGCCGTTTAAGGAAAAAAGAAAAAAAAAAACAACGAATGAACTTTCTATGGTTTTTAAAGGCTCAACAAGAGATTCGGCATTACACGTTGAGGGAAATCTAGTTTGATACAAAGACAAAGCATGCATTCCAGGCCAAACAAGGAGCGGTAGCAAGAGATCTGACAGTGTGTACTAATGCAGCCAAAACCATATGTTATTGCTTTCTATAAATAAAGCCAGAGTCTATTTATAGTGGTAACGTTAATAAAAATGGCTGAAACAGATGGCTGAGAAAGTTGTATGATGTAGTCCTAACTTGAAAACTGCTGTTCGGGGGATCAGAACAAAAACATACATCTGAGCAGATCTATTGAAATTTCACACGCAGTATACGCAGTATACCAGTATACGTTTTCCCACGGTATATAAAATACGTACAGTAGACTTCTTCACGTGATGAATGAGTTTTCTGCTTTACGCTGAGTGAAGCACTGAATCGTTTCACAACGCTGCGAAGGCAAAATGATGTCTATGTTCACACACTGACAATGAATGCAGCTGTGCTCATTAGGTATGTGTCAATAGCAGGCTTTTAGGACTAATATTGTGATAAGAGGGATGCACTGATACCGATATTACAATCGGGTCTCTGTTCAATACCGTGTTCATTTCATTGTATCAACACAAGCAGAAAATTGTTCGAATACCACATCAGGCTCCTGTATGTGCCGCGAACCTAATGGATGTGACTGCACTATTGAGCGTTTTTGTTACAATACAAATAGTGAACAATTGAAACCAATGCAGTAGGTCAGGAAAAAAATGACTACAGGCAATGCTAGGTGAGTGAAAATATAGCGAGAATAATTTGAAGTGATAAGGTCCTTCGTTGGGACAACATTGTGTAGCAAGCTTAGAAGTTAAAATGACTTTGATGTGAAATGATGCTGTGATAACATTGACTTAATGACCCAAACACAGCACTGCAAATACAACCTTTAAACCAACTATATTTTTAACCTTTATTTAGAGCATTTACGCCGATTAGCATCCGTTCATCTTAATGGTCCCTTAAGTTTCTAACAGGGTTTAGAATTCACAACGGAGACACAACAGCTTCCCGCGCACAGCGTGTATATCTCATGTCGTCTCTTAGTGTTGCAATATTACATCTTTGTTTCTTCGTCTTTCTGGCATATTACCACGAGGTACATCTTAGCTCCCAAATTATTGTTCCGTAATATGTTGTTTGCACATACTGCATCATTTCGCTTAAATGCTTTTTTTTTCTCTCTTCTGGCTGCTTTCCAATTTAATATTTCGGTAAATTGCTGTTGTCCAGTATTTCTTTGACATGCTTATTGTTTTGTGCCCACGTGCACTTGCAACAACAGCATGTTCCCTCGTGGTCCAGTGGCTAGCATGTATTGCTTTTATCTCGGGGACTGACGTTCAGGTCCTGCTCAGGCCATCATTTTAGTTTTATTTAGTATTGTTTGTGCAACACTGTGTTAGTGGCTATGATTATCGTTGTTGTGACATCATATCAATCAAAGTCATTTTAACTTTCAAAAACAACCTAATACAAATGATCCTAAAAGTGTACAAGAGAACAGTGAGTTGTTCTTACTGATCAGGAAATACAATGAGGAATTCTGACGTGACAAAGACACTGAAGCATTACCTAGAGCTGTTCAGAAGGATTTTTCGTGAAGTTAAACGAACAACATGTAGCCGTACACACTACATGAGATCAGCCCACTAACATAATCCTGAACAATCCTAGCCATGTTATGTGCAAAAACATGCACTTGTGTGCTTTTCAAGTCCACGATTCAAACAAGAGAAAGAGAAACAGAGCTAAAATAAAAATGTGCCATAATGTCCCTTATTCATTATTTCCGTTTTTGACTCCGTATCAGTGGTATCGGTATCGAATCCATGTGCTCATACATGGTATCGATGCATCCCTGTGTGACACAGAAATAAGCACCTGCTTTTCCTCAATATGTGTGCAGAGCCTCTGGAACACTTTCTGTCAGATGCATAGCTTAAAATAAAGAGGTGTGATTTCTATAAGGTCAGCAGCGGTATAAAAAAAAGACAGCAGCAGATGGCAGGGAGAGGTGACCTTACCTCATTCGTGTTCCACCGGTGTCTCTCTTTTGGCAACGAGGAGCATTTTGGTAGACATTCAAGCAGCTTTTTGGGCAGGTATATTTTCAAATGTCCATGTTCATCTGAGGACACAGAAGAGAGCACAGAAAGTGTGTCAGCGAGGTAAAGTCTTGTGAATATACGTTTTTTATATACTGTAGAATAAAGGAGTTCACTTGTTTTTGTTCTAACAGGAATAAAAAGATTAAAAATCAAAGATGCATACAATATCTTGGTCAAACTTGGCAAATTCAGTACTGTGCAAAAGTATTGTGCCAACCCTTATTTCTTCATACAGTATGTTGCTTCCAAAGAGCCAGACGTTCTTGTATTTTTAATGTAGTCTCAAGTTTTGTCTCTTGTTTCAATTCAGTCCCCGTACCCAACCAGTTTCAGAGGAGTTGTGTTTTGTTTGTTAAGCCACACGGTGTCTCAGTAATCATTCAAACATAAAAAAACATCTAACTTAAGGCATGAACCAGTGAGAAACAAGCAGGTGATTAGTATACTGGTGATGCTGAATGCTGATGGGTTGGAACTGACAAGAGGGGAAATGAGGTTGCTGCTGAGATTGAAACCATTTTTTCAATTGTACCTTTAGACACTTTGCAGCCTGTCACAGTACAATTTGTGTTTCCGTTTTCTTTCATTTAATCTACATCATCTAATTTTTGTTGCTGTTTTTTTTTTATGAGTGACCAAACCAGTCATGAAAGAAGACAAATCCTATATCAATCAATCAAAATGCAGAAGATTTGTCAGAAAAAAAGCTTATTTTGGTAAAATGCCAAAAATAAAATCTTGATCAGTCGCAGTCTCAGATGATCCTTCAGTTCATTGTTCTTGACGTACGACAGCTTTGACACTAATAAAGTCTAGTGGGTTTCTAAATTAAAAATAAAGTAATGAGGTAAAAACATTGTAAAAAAAAAACAACTATAAATTAACTTTTTTGTTAGGTTTTTTTTTTTCCTTTTTCCCTGCACAATTCTGTGCAAACTTTCAAAGTTCTGAGTAAGGTGAGAGAACAATGAACTGACTGCTTTAAGCGACAAGAAAAAAAAACAATCGTGGTGAGCGGGACAGAATCTCAGAATGCATGTCACAATAAATCCTGATGAGAAAGACCACATTGCGAGTTCCACACCTGTCAGTCAAAACAAGCTATAATTTAGTCAACAACCAATAATTCGCACGCAATATTAACCCGTGACACAGTTCTGCCATCAATACTGTTTGCTCTCAGTTAAAAACACACTTGTTACACTTCAAATGGAGTGAGAAGCTAGAGAGAAAGAAGACTTGAATGTACAATGTTAATAATAATAAAAAAAACAATAAGATCTTAGACGTCTGAGAACGCAAGGTTAGCAGGAGGCTTTGGGTTTCTTGCGAAAAAAGTCGAATTTCAAAGGCTTATAGGAATGATGGTGAGCTTTATTAAGACTTTAACTACCCAATAAAGTCCACAGCCATCCTGATCCTCACTCCAAGGCGGAATGGTAAAAAGCACAAATGTCAGTGAGGGATAAAAGAAAAGACAAATACAGTTTGTTCAGAGGGCAGTTAAGGCAGGGCAATAAATCAGCCTTTCTATTCTATCGCCACGTCTCGCTGATGGCAAAGGGCTTAACAGGCTCGTCCAATCACTGCTATTTGCCTTCATTGTTTTGGAGCGGAATGTCTAAATTATAACGATATTGTCTCCAACTGCGAACTGAGTGCAATAATAATCACCTTGTTACTATTGTGTGATGATTCTGTGTTCGTCTCTCACCAGCACCCACTCACATAACACTCACTTCCAAATGCAATAAAAAAAAACTTACTGGAACAGAAGATGGGACACACACACATACACACACACACACACACACACACAAAATACACTGATTATACTTATAAAATGAGAGGATTCCTACTAGTATAATACTGTTACATTAACCATAACAGAAATATATATTTAACCAAGATCAAGGATGTTATACAGGCTTATACGTTTTCCCTCTACCACAAATCCTGACATTTCCATCAAATCTTATCTAACAACTTTCTGGGTTAAGATTTAAAAAAGTAAGCAACTAAATATTGTTTTTTTAAGAGGATGAAAACTATACAATAAATAAAATTGTAGTACTGAAGATTGATTCAAATAAAATAGTAACATAATTTGGGGAAATTAAAATCTTGTAAATTTGGAAATCTCAGACGGTGACTTATCCTGGATCTGGTGGCGTTTCCTAGTGTTAGCTCATTCAGGGCTTCTGTTGTAAATGAGACGATGCTATGGAATATACTGCTATGGCTTTCCCCTTCACAAAACTACTGTATATGCAGGTAGTGTTAACCTATACTGACCTTTGAATATTCTAATTAATAGCTATAACTAACCGTTCCGGGATTAAATTCCAAATAGAGTACAATGGAAAACTAGTGCATGGGGCGTACAATCCATTGTTCCATATACCAACTACAGTGGAACCTTGAATGCTGAGCATAATTTGTTCCGGAAGTGGGATCGTATTCCAAAACAGTCGTAAATCAAATTGAACTTTCCCATAAGAAATAATGGAAACTCAAATTATTTGTTCCACAGCCCCAAAAAATAAATACATAAAAATAATTAACA
>JAOVVA010000019.1:7467422-7484545 GCA_028565275.1 Leiocassis micropogon
GATATATATAAACTATATAAAGGCCAACATTACTGTATGTGGTTTGTCAATTCACACAACTATCTACAAGAAATACTTCCACATCCGCTGTGGCGCTAACTAAATAATGCACTGAGTGTCACAACACAGCGATATTGATCCCCATACACTTAAAATACATGAAAAACTGTAGCATTACTGCATTAGTAATGAAAGTAGAGGTGTGATTTAGACCTTTGCTAGTCTCAGACAGCCTTCTGTACAGATTAGAGCAGCAGCAGGTCTCACAGTCTCTCTCTCTCTCTCTCTCTCTCTCTGCTCAACTGCCTGCTCCCTGTGATCAATCGTGTCCGAGGCGCACACTCAGTTCGTAATTAAGCACTGTCTCTGTGTCTCGCTGATCAAAAGGAGCTATAACATTTTCCCAAACACTCCTACTGATGTCATCATTCTCTCCCATGGCGGCAGAACAAGAGCCAGACTCAATCCTGCGGTGAGTGAACACGTAAAGGTAAAAGTTTAACGTGTTGGATCATTATTTTTTTTGAAATTCTTTTCTACATCAACGAAGAGACTACAAAGAGAAATCGGGACATAAAATAGCGGCGTGGAACTGCTGGGGCAGGAATATCCTGAGGAACAGATATGAAAAAATCAGAGATGATGTTGGATGACTGTTAATTAAAAACTCATCACACTGGTAAAATACTGTGCAGCTTCTCCAAGTATGCAATATAGGACGGACCTTAAGAACTCTGTGATTTGCTCCCTTTTCACTAAATTAAACCAATGTGACGGGACAGAGGGCAGACTGCTTGGAAGCTAAGAGTCTAAGAAGAATCTTAATTCATTCCCATGCCATGACGCTGCTGCTTCAGTAATGAGGGAATATCCGATATACTATGTATGTGACATCATTAGGGCTTTGGAGAGCTCCATTAGAAAAAAACAAAAGAACAAATTCAGCTGAGAGCAAACTGCAAAAAGGAATAAGAGCGAGAGAGAGAGAGAGAGAGAGAGAGAAGACGGTGGCTGGCTTGTCGAGAAACACACACTTATAATAACACAACAAGCGTATGGAATCTCCTCCAGAGATTTAGCTGTAGCTAGAACTGCAGATGCTGAGTGGAAGCCATTACCTTGCTCGCGTGGATGTGGGTTACACACACCACTGTACCCAAGCCAACCTCCACTGCTGACTCACATACTTTGTTTTCCCTGCTAAAAACAGTGACGACACTGAACGCATTAGCATAACTCAGTCTCCCTCGCAGTGAAAAACAATCAAGTTGTTAGAGCCTAAAGTGCAAGGCAGGCTGAAACGGGAACGCCGCTATATTAGAAACTGGAATGCCACTATATTATATGTGCAGTGCTGAGCTGAGCTGGGAGGCAGCCAATTATAGAGTCCGGGCTGATCAGGAGAATGAGCCCGCATGCCCACATGGCAAAAAAATGTAGGGAAGACATAGAGAGAGAGAGATCTAGAGAGAGAGAGAGAGAGAGAGAGAGAGAGAATGAGATGACAGAGAGCTAGAAGGAAATAAAAAGGAGGGGGCTGTGATAAAGAGAAAGTGGCTTCCTGATTTGAAAAAAAAAGGAAGAAAGACAGACTGAGTATCGTAGAAGGAAAATGGGAAAAGTGGAAGAGAAGCGTAACAGCAGAATGAAGAAAGACAGAAAAGAGATAGCGGATGGAGATTTATTTATTTTTTGCTTGTGCTTGCCACCCACACAAAAAGAGATTTTTTTCCCAAGAAAAAAATAATAATAAAAAATAAAAAAAAACAGGTAGGAGAAAAACCCCCTCATGAAATCAGGGTGTGTGAGATCAGATTCGGTTCAGTGGTTCTCCTTGAACTTGGACCTTCTTATCATTGTGTGAAACTACAAATCCGGCCTACAATTTTGCTTTCTTTCTGTCCTTGCCTTATCCTTCATCCTTCAAAAAGAAAGAAAAGAAAGGTCAATCCTGATGTCTGTTTACACCCCATAAGGGGCAGGGGCAGGGGCAGCTCAGGAGGTTAGGGCTCTGGATCACTGATCACAAGGTTGGTGGTTCAAGCCCCAACTCCACAAAGTTTCCACTGTTTGCCCTTGATCAAGTCCCTAAACCGTGTCCGCTCACGGGGCACCGAATCATGTCTGACCTTGCACTCTACGACCCCAGCTTTCTACCCAGGAGAAGCGAAGAAAAGAATTTCACTGTACTGTAATGTATATATGACAAATAAATGCTTCTTCTTCTCACGCTCTGTCCACACCGACACCCTGACGGTCTCCGACCGCTCCAGTTATTTCTGATTACATCTCCTGGTAAGCATGTCTGACCAGAAGATGGAGGAGGAAGAAATTCCTCCAGATTATCCCTGATACTGCTCCTCAAGGAGTCTGTTTAGGAGCTTTAACAATATCAGTCATGCTAGTTTGCGCCTGTGTCACCCCGGAGACTTGAGCAGGTCATGAAACTGGAGAGGGCTGACAAAAACAAATCTCAAATCAATATCTCGCATGACACGAAAACTCCCCCTTTTTCTGGCGTTTGCTCGTCCCTTGTCTGCATGCTTGCTCGGTGAGTGACACTATTCGCTTATAATTGTTGCCTCCTTCAGTGAGGTGTACCGGTAATGCTGGGGAACTTCTACATTCATCAAACAGTCCGTTCAATCTCTAAAGCCCTTCTGTTCTTCTGCTGCAAGCAGGATTACCATTATGGTTGTTGTAAAATATTAAAAGCATGTTTTATCAATTCCGGCAGTGTTAAATGGTGCGAATATAATCTATTCCATATTCAGTGCATAAACTCAGGACTTGATATGAAAAGCGGATGCTAATTTGGCACACGAACGCTAACACGTAAGACTGTAAAGAGGCTCCCTGTAGCCCACAAGTCACCTGACATTACAACAGATGGCTGTTATAAAAATCACTCTCAACTGCGGTATTGATCCATTCAATACTAATCTAATAAAGCATGCCTCCTGTGACCAAAGGGCCAGAAAAATGAATTGAAATAATAATCAGGGCACTGTGGTAGTGAAAGTTATTTTTAAATCAATCTATCAAGGATGGAAGACCATGAATGCAATAAAACGAGCTAAAACAACAAGGCCCCACCTTCCAATCCTGTGGTAAGACCTGAATTTTTTTCTTCTTCTTTCCGACACCAAATCCTCGATCGCCCGGCCGCACCTCCCATCGTGATGGAGAGCCGTAGCCATCGGGTTGTTTGTTAGCAGTCCGTCATTCCGCTGAGCTACTGACGCCCACAGCTCAACTGATGAACTCAATTTAAACAAAGACCTGGCAAGCCAGTTGCTTCTCAAAAAGAAAAAAAGAAGGAAAAAAAACAAAAAAAACTTGTGCTTTCCTGAGAATGGCACATCATCTAAATTTAGTGTTACCCCATGGATATCACAGACAGATGCTATATTCTCATGCACCCCATCATAGCCTTCTGTAGGCGTTCTTGTCAGATTTCACCTTATAGGGAGGACTAATAATTCAAGGCGATTTGTAGCTGTGCAAGGAATCCCATAACACAACATGTCGTTAGGGCTCTATGTAAACCCACAGAGCACCGAGGTAACGTGCAGGACCTGCTCATACTGATGATGCACCCAATCACAGCTTTCTCTAGGCATACTTGTCAGACTTTACCACATAAGTTAGACATACTGTGTATATACTGTACATATATACACAGTATTTCTTACATATATCATGTGATTTGTAGCTGTGCAAAGAAACATAACACAAGATGTCGTGTGTCGGTGTAAACCCATAGATCACATTTGACCATCCGGGGTTACATGCATGACCTCCACATACTGAACACGAGCACTGCTGGAGTAGACCATCTCCCAGACTGCAAGACAAACTTCCCAGTCTATTAAGTGCTGTGTGCTGCATAGTTCATTAAAATGGGGTGATACTACAGTGCTGTTGATTTCTCAAATCTGATTGGTCTGAAGGTGTGGGTTGATGTTCAAATTGTGAGTTTATATCAATGTGCCTCATCATCTTTATTGTAAGAACTTCCACTGGAACTTTATGGCACACACTCCACATGAACGGATGGATGGATTTTTTTGGAATTTGTTGGAAAAGTGTAGAAGTTTTCTGCTATGGGAGAAACAGAAAACATTCAGGATAGAAGAAGTCTGCACCTTGTGGTTTCTCAGCAACTTGATGAGCTGAATTTCTTGTCTTATTAATCAAGATGCACCGGCTGCAAATTTCTTGGCTGATACAGATTTCTGTTTTGTTTTTTTTTAATCTGAGCTGCCAATTCAGATTTTCTTTTTCCTAAGACCTACTGTATAATCGACAGAATCGACGATCAATCGATCAACTTCAAGGAAGAGAACAAAAGAAATGTGTAAAGGGACAAAAAGTTTAGAGCTGCTATAAAGGACATGAGAACAGAAACGAAGTTACATATCATTCAAGTGATCATACAAACTATATGGGGAATCAGCTCAAATGGTGGAGCGCTTACAATTGACCCTTCGGGGCAGTGGTGGCTCTGTGTGTTAAGGCTCTGAGTTACTGATTGGAAGGTCGGTGGTTCAAGTCCCAGCTCCGCCAGGTTGCCGATGTTGGGTCCTTGACCAAGGCTAACCCTGTCTGCTCCAGGGGAGCTGTATAATGGCTGACCCTGCGTTCCGACCAAAAAAAACTGTTATATGTAAAAAATAAAGAATTTCATTGTGCAGTAATGTACATGTGACGAATAAAGGCTAAAACATACAACTTAAACTGCTAAATAAAAAATAAAAGCCTTTAGGGTAGGGCTGGGTACTCACTTACTCATCTTCTATACCGCTTTATCCTGTATTCAGGGTCGCAGAGGGCCTGGAGCCTATCCCAGTAGACTTAGGACTCGAGGCGGGCTAGACCCTGGACAGGGTGCCAATCCATTGCAGGGCACACACACTCATTCACACACTACGGGCAATTTGGAAACGCCAATTAACTTAATCTGCATGTCTTTGGACTGTGGGGAAAAAAAACGAAGTACCTGGAGGAAACCCAGGGAGAACATGCAAGCTCCATTCGCACAGGGACGGGAATCGAACCCGGACCCTGCAGGTGCAAGGCGACAGTGCTTACAGGGCTGAGAAATTCATCGAAAATTAATCGAACAAACATGCAACAGATCTAATCGACTTAATCTTGCCCATGTCGATTATTTCTTTTTATTTATTATTATTGTATTAATGCTTTATTTATTCGCTTAATACTTGTCACATGACCCTGTCCAGTCTGCGACAATGAGAGAGCTTTCATTAGCAAAAAAATCCTAGTTTTAATAGGTGAGTATATTATCAATACAAACTTTGTCGTTCATTAATCATAATCGAGGTAAAATACTCCTGCTTAATCGTGATATTGACTTGAGGTCATATTGCCCAGCACTACTGTAGGCTATGCTGTTATTGGAAAAACACTAAACTTCTGCATGGTAACCTCTCTGCCACATCTCACCTCCATCTCAGTGACTATGCCCTGATTGCCCTGTTGTGCGTTGTTCATTAAAAAAATATCTTCAGCGTTTTAATACAGATTTAAGACTTTCGAAGCTCATTTGCGTCCAATTGCCTCTATATAAACACTGCGTAGTGTTAAATTAACACAGTGGGTGATAATTCAAGACTGGGAATTTTGCTGTGTAGATGTTTGTTGAGGGTTTGACAGTTAGCATGCTACTTCAGCAGATTATATGGTACACTGATGCAAACAGCGAAAAAATCTTGTCATGCTCTCCAGAATGATCGCTATTAAAACGATCGCAGCTGTAAATGACAAACAAAGCCTGCTTACAAATAATTATACAGCTGCAGCGTTTTCTCTACGTTACACCGTATAACACTTTTCTAGTGGAAAAGGTGTACTTGCAGTCACGCAGAATATGACTAACAATTTGATAACACCTGATCGTCACGACATGCGCACATGTTTGTTTATAACGGTCCTGCTTCACTGTTATCATAACCTTCACTGTACTGCAAAAGGCTTTCCACTAGATTTGGAGTGTGGCTGTGGAGATTCGTGCTCATGCAGCCACAAGAGCATTGGTGAGGTCAGGCAATGATGTTGGGTGAGGAGGCCTGGGGTGGTTAGAATTCATCCCAATGGTGTTCAGTGGGGTTGAGGTCAGGGCTCTGTGCAGAACATTTCCACCAAGCCATGACTTCAGAGACCGGGCTTTGCTGCAGACGGATACTGTTATGCTGGAAGATCTTTGGACGAAGTGACCAAACACTAAATTGTTCTGCAGCAATATGTGGTCTCTCATATTGTACAAGTTTAAATTAGATTTAAAAAAAAATTTGAAATCAGTGTGCCTAAAACTTTTACCTGGGGTAGGAATGAGAGTTAAGATGGTTAAATATTTAGAAATTGGGATAAAAATCAAAGAAAGAAACCGCGCTTTTAATATAATTAAATCAATGACTAAATTATCAATGCTGCCTTTTTTCCTTTAATAGATGTTACAGTAGAGCGTAATAATAGACTGGAGAAAGAAGAGAGTCTAGTCCCAGATTGTGATCAGCCCTGCTAATGAAGACCGTTCTTCTCTAACAAGTTGCAATATAGCTGCCTGAATCACAACGCTGGCAATCAGAGCCAATCAGCTAGCAAAAATTGCTAGGGATTCTCCTAGCTATGAATAATGGGTGCCCTAATAAATGCCTATATCTCAAAGACTAAAAGAAAAAAAAGTTCAACATACATAGTCTGCACTGTCCCTACAACCGGAATCAGCGAGACTCCGTTGATAGATGCACTTGCTTTTTTAAAAGACAGCTTTGATTGCGCCGGACTACACGCTTAATTAGCACCATCTTTTTAGATCTAGATCACAGACTCGTCTATAAGCAGGAGAGGGCTTTCAGGAAAATGAACACATGGCTAGATTAAATGTCAAAGCCATGCTTTTAGCTTAACTACAAACGCCAGGACTATCATATTGCTACAGAGAGAGGAGACATATCAAAGCAAATTAGGTACAGAATCGCTTTTAAGAGATGACATGTCAGTCAAAGGTCTATAACAGGATCTTTTTTCTTTCCTTTTACCAAGTTTTCACATCCCACATATACCAATGTCATGTCAGGGTTTTGTGGTGTGTGTGTATGTGTGTGTGTGTATGTGTGTATGGATGGCTGGCAGGACACTGAGGACCATTAATCACAAGGCCATGACAGGAAACAGCTCTAGATATTGTCTTGTGGAAAGGTAACTTTTCTTCAAACTCTGGAGGCATTGCTGGAAAGGGTGAAGTGCAATATGATAAAAAAAAATATTTTTTTTTAAAATCGTGTTTGATTCGTCAAGGTCAATATTTTAAGGTTTGATGAATAGACTGATGGGGTAAAAAAAAAAAAAAAACTAATTAAATAAAGGCTTTCATAACGGTTCCCTTTAAAGCCTGAATATCCTCTGTGCACGATGAACAACGCACCGTCCCTGTACTACGACGATGTGAACATTTTCTTTTGACCTTTCCTTGGTTAATCACTAAAACAAAGCAGCTTTCGTTGTTTAACCTTGGCTAATAAGAATGTTTAAAAGTTCAATGCTCCATGTGAATAAATAATTTATTTACATTCTAATATCAACAGACTTGCTTTTGTCAGAAATGTCAGACAAACTCAAATCAAGGACTTAATTCAGCTGGAGGATCTGCCCTGACTGAAGAGAGAGAGAGAGAGAGAGAGAGAGAGAGATGACAGAGCGGGGGGGGGGGGGGGGGCGGGGGTGAACAAAAAACAGCAACTCCTTATGTGTTTTCAGCCTCAGCCAAACTCACCCATCCATGAAAATCCCATCTCAGGGAGAAAGGAGGTGAGGACCTGAGAGCACACACACATGCACACACAAACACTAGACAATAAGAGGACACACTGCCAGATCCCCACTAAAGCCTTTTATCCTTATCATAACCACTTCCACAATTACTCAGATGAGTGGTTTACCTGCTTCGGACAGGACGTTTTATTTTTTTTTTGTTTTTTTGTTTTTTAAAGAAAGAAACATCCTAGTGACACAAAAACCTCCAGGCTGCACGTGTTGACTGGGTCGCCGGATGCAGCCGTGCAGAACGGTTTAGATCATGCTGCATGCAAGAATGATGGAATCTCAGTGACTGATTTAAGCAAGCCCATACATACGGCGCAGACAGACAGACAGACAGACAGATAGAAAGACAGACAAATGCACAGATGTACCCTGGATGAGTACAAACAGCAGCTTCTGCCATTCACTTTCCAGTCCCGGAAGAGCGTTCATTAAAACGCTGCTTTGAAGCACCGAGGACTGAACTCAATGGAAAGAGCATAATCAGTGAATAGCACAACAAGGAGATGAGTGTGATCTGGCTCCGTTTTCCAAATTACGGCAAACATAAACGCACTTAATTACACAGATCAACAAATTCTCCAGGGGTGGCAGGAGCGCAGCTCGATGCGTATTAAGCATGGAGACTTCTGGAGTACTAATGGAGCAATCAACGTTCTATGCGTCGGCATACATTAATACACATAATTGATCTAAAGGCAAATGGCGTTTTTCGTTCTGAAGAGAAAACATTTGTTTTTTTCTCGCAGTCGAAAATGAGATTAACTCACGGTCTTCACAAATCATTTCAACAAACTACAGCTTTGCCTACTCGGCAATATCCGACATGATAAAGTCTGTGCTTTTAGATGGATGGTAGGAGCGAGTTTTAGAAGGTCAGCGTTGTAGCGGATGGCAGCGTTTAGTATGAGAGTCTGCCGTAATGCAGTCTTTATGGACAGGTCTGGCTCTTAGCAAATGGCAACACTTGTGATATTGATAGCATGCTGCTGTCAAGAAGACACTTCAAGGTTCAAAAAAAGCTCTGGGAAGGAACTCCCAACGGACAAGGAGGAAGATATAATGAAATCAAGAAGTAAATAAATGAATCGATGAATGAATAATAGATCAGCCAGCAAGTGGCCCCTTCGAGCAATGCCACGGATGCAATATTAATAACCAGCTCTTACTGTTCATCTCTGTGTCATCACTGACACCCTTAGGAGCAGCATGGCCGGAATAACACACAGCTGATCTGTACATTCGATCCGGATTACGAATTTTCTTCAGTCCTTCCGGAGGCAGTGAAAGAGAAAGTAGAGAAAGAGAAGAGACTAGGAATACTGCACAATAACTTCACAGTTAAACTGTTCTACATTCTTCCCATGCATATATATATATACATATACACACACAAACAAACACGCACACATACAGTACAAGAACACACAGAGCGAGTATTGGTTCCTTGCATTGAACCCAAGCTTCCCTCCCCAGGCGTCTCGGACACGTCCTTCTCTGAGCAGAGGAACGTTCCTCACAGGCAATCTGTTCAATTCGGCTTTCGGGTTCAGTGTGCCAAAGTCACTTCTCCACCAAGTCTACACCCCTGTTTCATTGCGCACATTCAGAGGGGCAGAAGGGATTGCTCTGACATACGTTGCTCCCTAGTGGTGAGGACACATAGAATTTTTACTGGGGTACAGGTTTGGACTTTGAGATTGTACCTACTGTACAGCAATCGCTTTTATCTTGTAGAAGACGACAGTGTGTATGTTTTCATTACAACAGACCTGAACACACCCTGTTTATTATTTACAACAGCACTGAAGATCAAATATCTAACTACATAATTCAACTTCAAAAGATCAATGTGGCAACTCTGATAAAAAATTTCTGAATATGCAACGAAAAAAAAAAAAAGTTGATGTGAGGGAGCATCTAAACGCTTGTTCAGGGTTTTTCAAAAAAGCATTACAGTGTTATCGTAATTGTCGAGAAACATTTTCGGTTTGCTCTTCCTTCCAGGGATAATGCCTTTTGGGAAAGAGTGCCAACTGACTCCACAGTGGCAGACAGTTTGCTTGTGTATTTCTTTCTTTTCCTCACCTTCTACTCTCTGTCAGTTTTGCTGAGAGGTGAGAAATAAATATTCCAGATATTTCCTCTTGCCTGCAAAAATAAATAAATAAATAAAAAATAGAGGCAGCTCCAAAATTTTAGGGGGATTTTAATGGAAGGTTGGGTTTGTTTGCATCGTGTGATATATATATATAAATAATTTAGTTATTTATTTTTAATGACAATGTCGACTGTCCGAAGAGATCACAGCTGGTTAAAACACATCTGTCTCGACATTACAGCACACAATGATAAACCCATTCACCCAACCCACATTAGACCCTAATTCACTTAATAGAGTTATAAATCCCTGAGCGAATCTCCGCTCGAGCTTGACCAACATGAGATTTTTGAAGCTAATATCAATACTGAAGTTGGGCTAGAATATAAAATCATTACCGTAGCTCTGGATTGTACTCTGCTTGCTTCTCATGAGTTAAATAAGAAAAATCAAGCAAGGAAAATAATATAATGCATAGTTTACTGTGTAGTTTATGATCGAAATATATTTATCTAAACGCAATCAAATGTATTGACGTTGTTGTTTTTTGTTGTTGTTGTTTATTGTATTAATTATACAGTGGTTCCAAATTTTTAATGCTTATTTTTTTAGTGTTTATTACATCTTATAGTGCTGATTCAAATATGAAGTGCATAGCAGACATCAAATTGGTGATTTCCTCCACACACTTACTAAACCCTATAATTAACTGCCGAGCTGAATCAGGTGTCTCGAAGCAGAAAAATCATAAAACTGTCCTGGCTTTCTAGGACTCTCGAGAACACTCATTTGAGCTGGAGGGAAGATTTGAGTTTAGAACAAGATTCCTATTTATTTCTTGTTATAAACAGCTGATACTTTGCACAGCATAATGTACAAATTCCAGGTGACAAGGGGTGTGTCTGGCAACAAGACATTGACTTTGGGTGCTGTGGGTTGCGGAAGGGGTCTCTGTGGATAGGATTTGTTTGTGTGGCACATTCTGTTGGTGCCCAATCGGATCGGGATCTGGGGAGGTCAGTATTGGCTTTTTTTTTTTTTTTGCTGCATTGGCTTTTCACTGGTTTTGAACCGGACAGGCAGGGCCTTTAATCCTCACTGGCATGGATGAGCCCTGGGTGCCAATGATCCTGTCACCAGTTTGCAACACCGGTGATCAGTGTTGTTTAGTTCTGGCGTTGGCGGTGATGTTTGACGTCTGCTCTGTTTGAAAATAAGTCATTATTTTTATTTATTTTTCCTGTAAAAAGGCATCAGTCAGAGCTTGTTTTTCACATTGTTGGATAGTTCAGCAAATGACTAGCTAGCTGGTTTATTAATTACTTATTATTTATAAGTGGAAAGCTAGTGTTAACATGGGTTAGCATGTCCTTTCACAACACAAAAGATAATTTTCTTTTTCTCCTGTTCAAGATAATGGAGTTGATGACTCACTGGAGTATGTGCAATATTTATTTATTTATTTACTAATTTTACATTTGTCATTCCATCATTTCTACTATGCAGTATTTCTATCTACGATTCTACAAACACCCTTAGCCCATACACACCGCAACATTACTACACCTTCACCCTTTTCATCCTTCTTACTTGTATACTTGTATTCTATGGCAAACTGTATTTATGTTTTTGTTTTTATCTACATTTAGATTGCAAACTTTTGCACTCTCTTCATTGTTGGTATTCTATACTTGTTATATTTCGTATTCTTTTGTAAATATGCAGGACTTGCACTCAAAAAGCACAGCCGGAGCTTGACACGAACTGCAATTTTTTTTTTTGCAATTGTGTTTTCACAATGCCAATAATGTTTTGAATCTTGAATCTTGAATAAGTGAATAGCTAGCATTGGACAAGACTTACGTACAACCGTACACCACAAACATAATATTTTCTTCTTGTTGTTGTTTCTTTTATTTGCTCAGCTCAGGGGAATAAAAGCATGGTTAAATATAGCTCCAGTTGCAGTGACATTTTATTTCCGGATGCTAATATTGTTAGAACATATTTCACTCTAAGACGCTGTCTGTTTAGTCAAACTTGTTTCCTTCAGAAACTCATTTTATATTCTATGAAAGTATAAAAGGAGTGAAGTAGAGCTCTGCTCGCATTTTTTTCTCCCTCTTTGTGTTCCCCCTACCAACAGTTCTCCACAACTTTAGAAATATCACTGTAATAAATGCTGACAGATATCCCAGGGAAAAAAAAGGATGAATATAACCTATTGATTTGGCATATTTCGCAGATTTTAGAGAGAAAGAGTTTCATGGGTTAAGTGTTTATTTCTGCAGCTGGTTGTAATCCCTTACTGCTATTATATTAGATGCTTTTATTAATAACATTATAGTGAGAAAACAGTTTTACAAAAACAAAACAAAAAAGTCATGTTTCATCTGATATCCAACAAGCTGCTAAAGCCTGTTATTAAACACCGTATTGGGTGCAAGTGGGATTCTCTGGAAGCGAGAAGGGTCAAACCAGGGGACATGAGCACTCAGTGGGACGTAAGAGATATTACCCATGTTTTCATAGCAGCCTCTAGCAAAGAACAGCCTGTCCTTATGTGCAAAAAAAAAAATCTGTGAAATACTGAAGCCCTGGAGAGGGGCGCTCAACACAAACACTGCTGCTTCAAGGACAAAAGGTTATGGGACAGAGAGTAATCAAAAAGAAAAAGAATTGCATAATTTTTTTTTTTTTAAACTACATGCAACACAATGTTCCACTCACTTTCTACCGTGCAACTAGGTAGGCCTAGGGTATTAAACTGGAACAGTAGGGTAGAATATAAATATATATATGCAAAACCAAAAGCCCTTAACCTCTACAGAACAGAAGCGGCCCTGCGTTCATGTGTAAGTGTGTGACACATGTTCCTCCTCCACACACTGACCTCGCAAGAACGGCAAAAATAACTCAACCTGCTCCGCCAAGGGAGTCTCGGCTCAGACGATCTAAAAAGCACGTGGCAGCCATAACGCAGCAGGAGGAAGAACATGAATGTGGGGCGCATTACAAGCCCGGATGTGTTTGTTTGCATCTGTAACAAATAGAGAACAAGCTTGGATAGCCCTGAGCCATGTGATGCCTTCAACACAAAGGTAGATATCTCTTTTTTTTCCCCCAATACTCCCGTTCTCAGTTGACATGCCATGCATAGTAAAAGAGACGTGCGCTGTGGCGATTAACAAAGCTCAATACCACCCCCCTGTGGGCCAGCACTGGTTTAAATCCACCGCACTTTTCCTCCTGTCACATTATTATTTCCTGACGGTTGATTTTATGGCCATGGCTTTGTAATTACAAGGTAATAAGTAAGTCAATAACACATGCATGGGTGCTGTTTTATCTTAGGATTCGACTAGAAGGTCATTGAAGTGATAACCAGATTCCTCCTACCCTCCTTCCTTCCTTTCGGATTCTTCAAGTTCTCACGTCAAACGTCACAGCAATAATGTCATGATAAACAATGCAATAAAATGACTTTTTTTTTTTTTTTTTTGAGAAAACTTTCTCTTAACACAAGGTCTCCACCCTGTGGCTGGACAAAGATAACCTTCACCTATGATTAGTTTTCTGATTTATTTAGTTTTCCTTGTTTTCAACTAAATTGAAACAACCACTGACAACAACTTTATCCAAACAACAGGACCTGGGCTTAGGTTTAATCTTATAACGATTTAGCAAGGTTCATAGTGTGTGATCTAAACACACACCATGAGACAGAAGAGCTTAATCATCAATATCACCTTTGTTATCCGTGTAAACAAACTAACACCACATAACAGATGGCTTTTTTTTGGGGGGGGAATTAATAAATAACTAGGAGTTGCATTGCTATGGCTTATACGTGTTACTTAATAAGTTTATACACAAATTCATTCTTCTGGACAACACATCTGGAATTTCTCTCTATTTATGTAAAGTTTTTCAGCGACATAATCGTACGTGCACATCACTTACTGTTGTTCATTTTAGATATTTTTTTTACATGATGGCATTGTGCAAAACTGCACAAAAAACAACAACAACAGAGGAATAGGTTATGTATTTGTTATCTCAGTTCAGTAGTTCCTGCACATGCTGGAGTAACAGAGCATCACTTTGGTGCACAGAAAGAAAAGTAGCACAGCACTGATTTACTTACAGAAGTAAATTCTTCAAGCTTTCAAGACGTTTGTGTGCCAGACTTGGTGGATAAAAGCGGTCAGACTCAACACTGACAACTTAGAAGGAATTTAGTGCACCTGAAGAGAGAGAGGCTTGATAAATAAAAGAGAAGTTAGAGCTCGAGCTCGGTGCTGTCAGTAAGTTTGCTCTCTGAGCTGAGACGCCGAGGGAACGCGTTCATGCTGCTTTTTTTTTTTTTTTTTTTGGTTTATTTGGAGTCTTAGAATATTCTCATGATTGTTTTAATGTATACACGTTGCTGGCTAGCTTCCATCGCTTGCTAGGGTAATGATGTCTCGGTGGAGAAATAAGCAGTGTGTCAGGATAAATGCGGAAACCCGAGAAGCATCTCTCTCTCTCTCTCTCTCGCGTCGCAAGTTGCGAGTCCCCTCGACCCCGGTCCTTAATGTCTCCGCTCCATTCACACTGTTGTCATCAGTAGTAAACAACCACAACAACAACAACAACTAAACATTTTCTACATTTTTACAATCCCGGTGCGTTTGCCTCTTACCTTCCGGCTTGTTTTCGGCAGCCATTTCCCCTCCGCGCGCCACATCCTCCTCCTCCTCCTCCTCTTCGCGAGCGTTGGGTACCACCACGCGCGTGCACGTCGCGAGGACAGCGCGAGGAGGGACGACCGGCGCGAGCGGGAGGGAGGGAGGGAGGGAGGCAACTCCAGCCCACTACACCATTGGCTGCGCGACGCTGACTGACCGCGCGATGCTGAAATGGTCCGCGAGCTCGGTGAGGAACAACGTCCTTTTTCCAAGGGGCCGCGCGCGATCATTGGGCGGCGGAGGGATGTTTAGGCGCAGCCTCCACGCCTCGGAGAGACAACCAGCCAATCCGGGGCGAGCTCGCGCCTTGATCCGGCGCGTGCGTGAGACTGAAAGGACGCAGGGGGCTTCTTTTGAAAGCATCAAATGTGTGCATTGAAGATTTCTTTCAAACAAGACGCCGAGTTAGGTTAAAACGAAGCCATAAACCAGGGTGCAAGGGGTGACGTCACCTAATATCCCAAAAAACTGATTTGTTCAGTGCAACATCAGTGTCCAAGGGCTGGCTTTTTATTTTACCTGGATGTGCTGCTTTGAAGCAAACACATGTTCAGACTGAAACATTTCTTATGGTTAGCACTGTCCCAGGGTTGGGGGTTCGAATCTTGCCCTTGGACTGTATGTATGGAGTTTGCATGTTTGTGCGCTTGGTGGGTTTCCTCCTCATACTCCTGTTTCCTCCACAGTCCACAGATATGCAATGAATGCTTTTCCTGAGATAGGCTCAGATCTACTGTCAATGTTTAATGTAGGGTTTTTATTATTATTATTATTATTATTATTATTATTCCTGTTAGCAGTAAGCATTTGTGTGCTGTGGGTATGTCACAAGAGGACACTGCTAGCACAGATATAGTTAAGTTCAATAGGAGAAACAAGTTCTCGAACATACACTGTTAAAAAGTTAAAAAGTATACCGTAGTTCTAGTTTTATGAGTCCTTCCAGGGTTATACTGTATATACCAGGCAATTCAAGCAGCACAGTAAGCAATAAAATTCAAGAAAACACAATGCATTGTGGCAACGTTTCTGGCAGGAGTGAGAACGGTGTTGACTTTGAGTTGAACTTTCTGTTGTAGTTGAGCTAGTTGTGGTTGAGGCTTTGAGTAACAGATCAGTAGGTCAAGTGTTTAAATCCCAACGTGCCAAGCTGCCGTGGTTAAATCCTTGAGCCAGACCCTTGAGCCAGACCCTTGACCTTTTGCTCAGTTGTATCCTGCATCAGTCAAATGCAGCAAATGTACTGGATTGTCTTTTATGTTATACTATAATTACATAATATACAATAATTCTTATTTTCAATATGTTTATGGTTATTTTCTGGAGATTTATAATACTCTACTGGCATTTCTACTGGCAGTAACATACTGTAAGTTCTACTATAAATGTTTTACAGTATAACACTCAGGGGTTTTGGTCCTAAAATTTAAAGTGTACAGGCTTCTATTTTGACTCAACATTTTCCAGCAATATTCAACATCATGTTAATGAAAAAATAATTGTGCACATTTTTTTAAGGTTTGGCTGAGCTAGTTAGTAACCTACAAAAAACAGTAACAATCAAAGTCAGACATGAGAAAAAGTCAGTAGTTCACTTCCACTTTCCATAGATGTTTATGGTATCATTTCACCATCAAATAGAAACCAATGCATTTTTGTCTATGATGACCAGAAATTCTTCACACTGAATAAAAGAATACTCATATCATAATGTAAGCATAATGTATTCCTGTTATCCCTGTAGGATTTATAAATGTGTTAACATCAGGCTACATCAGGCAACAACCATATATATTAATGTGTTTAATGAGCTTTAAGTCATTATTATTTTAATGGCAGCATCTCATTTTTAGGGCAATTCATAGTCATATTGTGGACAATCTACATAATCTTAGACCGACAGAGTTAAAATATGTTGTTTAACAAAGAAAATATGGTAAAGCTTTCTGAATTAAGACATCTATGGAAGAGGGGTCCAATATCAGCATTCTCTTCAACATGCCAAGCTCTGGTTGATATAAAAATGAGAGGCTGGTGTAGGAGAGACTGTTTATAACTGCTATCACAAGTGTTAAGCGAAACTAACTTGTCTTGTGGAGGTTCCACAACATTAAATGTAACTGTAAATGTTTAAATTGCACAATGTGGCATTCAGTAATTAATTAAAACTGGTAATAATTGGCAAATTAGGGATGTGCAGTTATAGGGTGTGGGACTTTGGGATGTGCTGTTATGGGAAAATAACCCACTTTGCATCAGGTCATATCACCTTGTCATAAAACTCCTTCCTAAAACAGCATGCCTTGCCATTTTATATGTATTACTCCCCCAGCTACTTACATTAGACATCCCTTATGGGTAACATAACATATGGGGCCAGGGGTAGCTCAGTGGTTAAGGCATTGGACTACGGTTCGGAAGATCCCAGGTTCAAACCCCACAACCAC
>JAOVVA010000019.1:7484645-7511570 GCA_028565275.1 Leiocassis micropogon
GATTATTTTGCATAGGTTATATGTTTAATTCACAAAGTTCGTAAAAACACTTAAAAACGGGAGAAAAACTGTTAAAATCCTTGTTCGCCTTCTCAGCGTTAGGTAGCGACGTTAGGTAGAGTGACGTCATGATTTGAATCTGCGCGCCCACTGCGCGCGACCGGGGAAACATAGGGAAACTGAATTTCCCGGAACACCGGCCACAACTGTTTCAGATGTTCATCATGTTCACGAGAGAGTAGCTGCTCTCCTAGTTTATCCTATTATTATTATTATTATTATTATTATTATTATTATTATTATTATTCAAGATTCAAGTTTTCAAGTTTTCTTTGTCATATATACCTAGGTACAATGAAATTCTTTTTTTGTCTTAGGCTCTCGAGAACAAGGAGATAGAAGGGCAGTGAACAATAAAATGACAGTAAAAGGTAATAATAATAATAATAATAATAATAATAATAATAATAATAATAATAATAATAATAAATACACAAATAAATAAAAAATGTAGAATAGAATTTTAAATTTACAGCATACCCGTAATAAGGTTTAACAACCATATTATTATCATTATTATTATTATTGTTATTATTCACTATTTTATTCAAAATAAAATCATTTTTTACGTTAAATGTTTATTTTTTGAAATTATTGTTTACTGTACACAGTATATATAAATATAAATAAGTAATAATATTTTAATCAACCTAACCAACAAAAACAACCTGCAACGACAAACTCAGCTTCAATATGGTGTCAATTAAACATCGCTCAAGGTGTAGGAAAGCCAAGGAATCTTTCAGTGTCACTGCAGAACAATTTTCGATATTCACGAGTTATAAATGGTGATATATTTGATTAACGTACACCAGATGTTCCAGATGTCACAATTTATTTAGTCACAGAGGTCTAGGTGGCTAGGGGTCTAGGGGCCAGGGGTAGCTCAGTGGTCAGTGGTAGGCATTGGACTACGGTTCAGAAGATCCCAAGTTCAAACCCCACAACCACCAAGTTGCCACTGTTGGGCCCTTGAGCAAGGCCCTTAACCCTCAACTGCTCAGATGTGTAATGAGATAAAAATTTAAGTCGCTCTGGATAAGAGCGTCAGCCAAATGCCCAAATGTAAATGTAAACATGTTGTCAGTATAAGAAAATGTTTTCAAATTTGTGTAGTTAGGCAGCAGGCTTAATGGGTTAGTGGTTAGCATTGTCGCCTTGCACCTCCAGTTTCCGGGTTCGATTCCCATTTTCTGTGTACATGTGGTTTGCATGTTCTCCATGTTTTTTGTGGGTTTCCCCCGGGTATTCTGGTTTCCTCCCACTATCCAAAGACATGCAGATTAGGCTACTTGGTGTTCATAAAATTGCCTATAGTTTGTAAATAAGTGTTTGTATGTGTGTGCGCCCAGGGATGGATTGGCACCCTGTTTAGGGTGTACCCCGCCTTGTGCCCTAAGTCTTCTGGGATATTCTCCACGTCGCCTTGCGACCCTATATACAGGATTAAGCCGTATAGTGAGTAAGTGAAGCATTCAAGTACCACATTTGTCTCTATGTCTATGAATTTTGCACATTCTCCTCATGCTTGGTGGGTTTGACCTGGGCTCTCCGGTTTCCTCCCACAGTCCATAGACATACATATTAGGCTAATTGACATTTCCAAATTGCCCGTATTGTGTGTGTGCATGTGCTCTACAATGGATTTGCCCTCTGTCCAGGGTGTACACCACCTAGTGCCCTGAGTTCACTGAGATAGGCTCCAGGCCTCCCGTGACCCTGTACTGGATATAGAGGATATATCAGCATAGGGAATGAGTGAGTGAGAGTGAGAATGTATGTAGTAATCACGTAAGCTTCAAGTAATGTAGGAAAAGATTAGGTTAAGAAAACGCTGTGTTCTCTTAAAGTGTTCTTTTAAAGACCTTTTAATTAAATTTAGTGCGATTAGGAACTTTGCCCGATTATCTAATAATGAGGTAAATGATTTGCAGTAATGAGGTAGGCCTGTGTGAAATACATTGTCGGTATAGGATTAATGGAGAAAACAATGGACAGAATAGGACTAGCTATCACACAGAGGTGGTGCTGAAAGGACAGCTCCAGAGAGAGAAAGACTCTAACAGAGAGAAGGTTTTAAACACTGTACCAACTGAACCATGTTAAAATAAATAAATAATAATAATTCAAATGAAACTATAATCAAATTTATAAATGGTTGTTCAATAAAGTCAGAAGCACACAACTGTATGTCGAAGGCTTTAAAATTACCCTTCATCTTAAGTTACCTTAATGAATTACCATTAACTCACAAGTCACAGAGTGTGCACAGAGCAAGATCCATCAAGACATGGTCTGTCAAAGGTGGAGTGGATGAATAGTTTTGGGATATCATTTTAATACAGACTGTGCCTTCCTAGAAGAATGGGGGTTCCTATAACTTAAAAGGGGGAACAACTCTATGGTAATACTACATAGAATCATATGTGATCTAAGGAATACTTTCAATGGTTTATTATTATTATTATTATTATTAATAATAATAATAATAATAATAATAATAACAGTAATAATAATTATAATAACGTATGATCAGATAAGATAATAAGATAATAATAAGAAGGTGGTGGTGGTAATCATGATGATGAGAAGGAGGAGGCGGAGAACTAGTTTGTTTTTAAGTAGATCCACTTTTCTTTTTTTTAGTTACATTATCCTTGAATTGTCTGAGAAGCACTGCTAATGTTGAATGCACCCATGAATATGTAAGTGGCCCGACACAACTGAGAGATTAATGAACATTCTTTAATTGCAGCGAGCTCATAGATAATGAATTAAATGTTTCTTTGCCTGCAGCAAAAACAGACCGTGAAATGCCATCATTAAAATATGATTCTTGCATTCAATTGATAACATGGCAGATGGGTACACTCTCCAAATACTGACCTTTTCACTGCCGATAGAAAAGGCATGAAGTGGTAAAGTAGCCTAATTGACAAAGTGCAAAGACCTTTGCTTTGTCGCTTTCTTTGTGGAGGAAAAAAAATGTGTTCCTGCATAATAAATTCGTGATCAATTAACAATCATGTGGGGTTTAATTCTCATTCAGCAGAATGAATTAGTTTTAAAATAGTGTACTTAGGCCTACAGCGGCATAGATTAATTTAATACTGTTTACTTTTTAAAAGTATGAAATGTTCACTGGTAATTAACTACGCCTGTGTGTTCATTCATTTGCATTTCGTTTATTCTTGCAATAGTTTGTTTATGAAGCTAATAAATCTTGTCCATGTGCATGTCATAATTAATGAAAGTATAATTTCAGATTAAGAATGCCTAGGCCTACCAGTAATAAAGCATATCTTAATGTGCAATAGAATAGGGTATAGTTCAGAATAGACTTTAGTCTTTGTAGATCTCAAGAGATCAGCGATGGAGCAGCAAGAAATACCAAGCTGTGCATGGATCTAATAATAAATCCTATCCGTTTAGGAATAATTATATCATATCATAATCATAAAGTCCACACAAAATTAAAGAACACGATTTAATAAGCTTTGTCTTGTCTCTGAAATTAGATTCAACCTATATAGAGAGCAGTAACTAGCTCACAGTTAGTTTCTTCAGCATATTGTACTACACTCAGCAAAAAAAAAAAAAAAAGGAAAGGAAAGTTCTCCTCCGGCCCTGAAGGGGGCGATAACCTTTGCTGATCCGTGTGAAAACGGTCGCTGGGCGGGATGAAAGGTTGTAAACATGGCGGCGGCCTTGGAAGAGGATGAAATTGACAATGATGATTATTATTCTTTATTAAACGTCCGGAGGGAGGTATGTGAATCTACAATTAGAGAGCTAGAGTTACATATAAGTCATAATGTTTTACATAAGGACAATGCGAATCAGGATTCAGGGTAAATTGAGCTAACGCGCTAGTTAGCACTGTGACCCTTGCTTATCATTGCTCACTGCAGCTAAACGTTTCGCACACGTTATTTATAACAAATGGACTTTTTTTTTTGTACCTTGTGAATTATTGGTATTTTGTTCACAAGTATAAACATTCTACAAGTATTTCTCACTAATGGTTTTGCACAGAGTTCTTGTCACAGCTGTAGTTTAGCTAGCGTGCTATGAAGGCAGCTAGCGCTGAGTCAATGTTAGTCTCGTTGTCTCGAGCCTCAGGATGAAAGTCAGCTGGCCGTATTTCCTAAATAGTTTTTCCTTACAGCCTTCCCAAAACGCAATGTACTTGCTATCTGACGTTGTCTCTGTAACTAACGTCACCGTGACTTTAGACCATTTGGATTTATTGTGTCGTTACACGAGGGACTGGTGATAAAGTGGTGACGCCCTCACGTGAGTTTATCGTTAATAAAAGTTTCTGACCGGAAGTCGTAACTGATTCTGAAGCGTTTTATATGCCCGATTTTTCTTTGGTTCCACATATTTGTCTACAGTGGTGTCTGGGAGTGTCGCAGGAAAGCCTAGTTAAAGTGAAGGCACGTACACACACAAATACACATACATACATACATACATATATATAGGAAATAATGTAAATGCTAAAAGATAATCCGTTCCAGCCAACCAAAAATATTACAAATATATCAACTGCATCTAAAAAAAAAACCCCATCAAAACAATTAAAAAGACATGTAAATGAAGTACAACTTGAAATAAATAGACATTAAACCTCATTTTACCTTAATTTATGATTCCTCATGCATATGGAAACCATACCAATTTGGCAAGTTCCAGACAATCATCATCTTAGCATATTCTAAAAAACCAATCAGTACATTGATATATATATTACACACAACTCTAACAGGTGGTGGGAAAATCTACTATTCCATCAATGAATTCAAGCCTACCTAATTGCTCACGATTGAGTTATGATTACAATGACTCCAAAGTTGATTGTTTTTTTAAATGAATATATTTACATTTATAATAGAGATGAACCAGTCGATCAGCCAGTGACCAGAATTGAAAGTGAACAGAAACAGGCTTGTTTTTAGTTTGTTTGTCCGTGACCGGCTGATCAGCCCCAGATATAAGCAATTCTGTACCGAGCACAGCAAGAGAAACGCATTTTATGGTGTTACATTATTAAAAATTATACATGTTAAAAGCCTCCAATCTGCCTTTTTCTCCAAACTCGGTAAATAAATTAGTTTTAAACCCACTCACTACACATACTTACATCAGTCCCAAATTACTGCAAGTGCAAATTAGTCAAAAGTTGCATGTGAAAGAAAGTTAGTTATTTGCCAAGTTTGTTTAGAAAAAATAATCATGACAGAGATCCATGTTGCTCAGTAAATGGCTAAACTCTTGTATTTGAAGTTTGTGAATTTTGTATAATGTAGAATTACAATTTAAACTGAATTAACACCTAGGTATCATCATAATATCTTATCAAAAGATGACTGATGATTCCCATTCCTAATGTTACATTAATTTATGCAGTTACAATTGCAACAATTAGATAGGGACCAATCAGCCCACTGATATGTTGTTTTGTAGTTGGGAAGAAACTCACATAGTTTAGCCATCAACTCACATAGATGCCATGATAATGTTTACAGCACTGTGTTCATTTTATGCATTAATTATTTATTATCTACATTCTATAACAATACTGGTGATTTCCAAACTACATCATAACACATATGGAATTAGTTAAGTAACACATATGGAATTAGTTAAGTAACACATATGGAATTAGTACTTAATTAATTAAGTAACAACAGCCTGTTGTTATTTTAAGACACGAAAGTCGGCTGTTGTGGAATAGTTCTTGCAAGAACAGTATTATCAAGTGCATTTGTAAAACCCATCAAGCACCATGATGAAACTGAAACCTTCCCAGAAAAGCAAGACCAAATCTTACCTCTGCTGCAGAGGAGAAGTTCATTTAAGTTACCAGCCTCAAAAATCACCAATTTACAGCACCTCAGATTAGAGCCATTTTGAAGGCTTTCCAGAGCATAAGTAGCAGACACATCTCAATATCAACTGTTCAAAAGGAAATTATTTCATTTTTGGGTGCCCTCACCAGTGTTTTACAGTGTAGAAAGGATAAAAAAAATCTGGAAAGACCATGGAATTAGAAGGGGTATCAAAACTTTTGACTGGTAGTATGGTTATCGCCATCAAGAACATCTACTCATGCTAGTACAAACGGATGTTAGGGGCTAAGAATGTTATTAAGCTGAAAGAGAATTTAGTAACATACAAAACACAAGGTGAAGGTGTTAAGGCTCTGGAATGTTATTCAGAAGGTTGGGGGTTCAAGCCCCAGCACCTCCAAGCTCCACTGTTCAGGCCTTAAGTGAGACCCTCTCCAGTGTATGGGTGCTGTATCATGGCTGACCTTGCACTCTGACCCCAGCCTTCTAACTGAGACATGTAAATAAATCATTTTACTTGATGTAAACTACATGGTGACAAATAACTCAATCTCAATTTTAAATATTTGTTTGAAGACTGTTACTCGACTGCTTGGAAAGTCAGGGGAACCTCTTTCCACCATGTGGGTGTAGTACAGAGAGGAGTCTGACTGCATGATTTCTTTGTACCTTGAGGAGAGGTATGGCGGGTCAAGTCAAGCCAGGTGCCATTTCAGAGGTTTAAAAGGAACTATTGTATTATTACATGTCGTAACATACAGTATAGCAGAAAGCGAAAATGTCAGCAAGATTTTGAAGCAGTTTAGGGAATGTCAGCAGTTCTCTTGTGTGCAAAGACTACACTGCGTGAGGAGCGCATGAAAGCAGCAGAGTGATAACCAATACGTAAGCCCAAACTTGAACTTAGATAAAGTTCAATTTGCCTCAGTGGGACCTTGAAAGAGTTTCTTGCTCATGAAGAAGCCAAAGGAAAATAAGTTTATATGTGTTCATTTTTTAGAAGGATGCCTGGTACACTTACTATATAGATACTCTTAGTTTGTCTGTTGCTCACGCTTCCTTAATGGAAATGAATGACTCCTGCACAGATATTATTTGGCTGGTTGATTATTTTAGGCACAGCAAAAACAAGAACACTTACTGGAAGCTGTTAGAGACTCATAGATTGTTGGTCCATCTTGAGACTCTAGCTTAATTTTTTATGATAACAACCATCTAGCTGCTCATTAGTGTCTGTGAGTGACCATGGGAAGTTGGATAGTTTTGGTTGGTTGACTGTGGCTCAGCCAGTCTTATACCATTGTTACAGAAATTAATAGTGATTTTTTAATTTGTTTGTTTAATTTTTGGTGGGGGGGGGTTCCTTTATAAACCATCTAGTTGTTGTGCTCTAAACTATTCGCACATTGGCAGGTATAGCACAGCATCCAGTGTGGTAGGAGCAAATTGTTTGCGAAGTTTGTTTAAAACTGTAACACAATTTTTAAAAATTCTATTGAATCGTGATGTTTATAAAATTATGATACTAACGGAATAGCAGTACAAATCGATTCAGCACGTAGGTATCGTAATATCGTATTGTCTCTTCCCTGCTGATTCCAATCCCTATTGTGCTGTATTTCTATCTACCATACTGCATACACTATTAGCCCATATTTGTCACACCGCACTTTCACCACTAAATTACTGCTGTAGTGGTGATCCAACACCTAAAAAGTATCTAGTCACCAGTGGCCCCATTCCATTGACTGATCCATGACGAGCTACAGACCATAACTTTATTTACAGACAAATGGAAATTTGATATTGTGTGTCTGATCAAGTGGCCAATACATTTAGGTGCAGTGTTAGGTACTTGACCACTGAGTGTACAGTGACCAGTATATAAATATATTTACTGAAATGTTTTTGTTCAAAACTCTAAAGCCTTGTGGATGTTTTAGTTATATGTCTCTTGTACTTGCAGGCCACGCAAGAGGAACTAAAGGCATCGTATCGGCGTCTCTGCATGCTCTATCACCCTGATAAACACAGAGATCCTGAGCTGAAAAGACAGGCAGAGCAGCTTTTTAACCTGGTACATCAAGCATATGAAGGTGAGGGGTGGTGTAAGACACATTCATCAGCGTCTCATGACAGAGTTGAATACACGAAGGAAGTTATTGAATTAATATTTTTGGTGCTATTTTATTTAACTATCCCCCCTGTTATTTTGTTTACTTCATTTTATTTTAATTTAGTACCAGGTTGAAAGAATATTATGATAATTAATATTATTAAAAATTTTGTTTCTTTTTGTACAGTTCTTAGTGATCCACAATCCAGAGCTATCTATGATATTTATGGGAAGAGAGGGCTGAGTGTGGAAGGATGGGAGGTAAGTCATGGTTCGACTGGCCTCGCCTGTTCTATTGGTTTTAATTAAGAGGGAATAAGTCGATCTTTCATCAAGCTTTTAGTGAAGTTGGGTCTAAATGTTTTTGCGAGCCATACAGAGCTTAAATTCCTGCCAGATTTATAGTTTTTTTTTGTTTTTTTTTTTAAAGGTGTGTTGATAAATAATGATCCCCCAGATAAAGCTGAGTCTGTTTATGGAGCATCTGATTTACATTAAGTGACACCCACAAAACATCATAAAAACGAAAAGCTCATAATAATAGCAAAATGATGATTAAATGGTGGAGGAGTGTACAGAATGTTCCAGAAACACACACTTAGTCTTCATCCTTTTATACGGCGCCATTTCTTTTGTCCTAATTGAATGGCCAGTCTTACATCTTATGTTCCTGATTTGTTTTAGATTGTTTGTTTTTTTCAGAGTAATTAATATGAAGTGATTTAAACCTTTTTATTATTATTATTATTATTATTATTATTCATTTTGTGCATGCATGTAAGCTATATACCCCTGACAAAATGATCTGAATGTAAATTTGCAGTACCTCATGTCAAGTATGAAATCTGAAGCCAAACAATTGTTTATTGCAGAGTCTCCTTTTGTGTAAATTTAGATTTAACTCTGAAACTCTTACTGGATACGATTATATTTCCAGACTAACTGTTTTTTTCCCCACTTTAATGAATGCCATATTTCTTGTGTAACTGCCCTTGTGAACAATTTCCAAATAAATAATTCATATTCAGCTTGATGAATGATGTAAATATTTTTTGGGGGAAAAAATGGTTATTGTAATTTGTTTTTTAGGTAGTGGAGAGGAAAAGGACGCCGGCTGAGATCCGGGAAGAGTTTGAGCGCCTCCAGAGAGAGAGGGAGGAGAGACGACTTCAACAGAGGACCAACCCTAAGGTTTCATTCCTGTCCTGTATGACCATTTCACTTTAGGGCATCTGTATTTTTTCTGATTTACTGATTTACATGTCTGTGGCAGGGGACAATCAGTGTTGGTGTGGATGCCACAGACCTTTTTGATCACTACGAGGAGGAGTATGAGGAACTCTCCGGTGGTGGTGGCAGCGGTGGTGGCTTCCCCAACATTGAGATTAACAAAATGCATATATCTCAGTCCATAGAGGTATGTAAATTTTCAAAAAAAGGAAAAACCGTCCTATATACGAGGGGTGTTCAAGTAAAACCGGGACTTGTGAATGAAGGCGTAAAAACCAATTGACATCAAGCACAGTACGGTGATGAGACTCGTAGCGGCAGGAACACATTTGAATAATGCAAATGTTTTAAAGAAGGCCGCAAGAAAAAAAAGGCCGGGATCTGTAAACGTTGATCCCGGCTGAAGTGGCTCGGACCGCACTGTAGTTGTTCCTGTGAACATTCAGTAAATGGAATCAATAAATAACTTTTAGCCAACTTGCGGAAAAGACGGATCTGTCTGTAGGAACTGTACACACAATCATTCACGAACATGACTTGCAAATTACAGGAACTCAGCTGAGCGTTATCGCCACATCGCTCATACAGTCCTGACCTTCCTCCAAGCCATTTCCACATGTTTGGGCTATTAAAGGAGTTCCTGGGAGGCCGGAGTTTCTGACGTGAAGCATGGCTCTGACGTACTAAGAAAAGTTTCTACCTTGATGATATCCAAGAACTAGTAAAACGCTGGTATACGTACATTATTGTAGCAGGGGATCAATAGAGAAATAAAGTTAGTTATTGGAGTAAAAACTATGTTCTGTTGTTCCACACAAGTTTGACTTGAACGTCCCTTGTATTTCTCTTGATGCCGTTATGTTAAATGAACTGGAAACTGGAAAGACGTATAAATTAGAGACATTGATTGAATGTTGCTTTGATCAGTGATGGGTGTAGACATAATGAATATTTTACTGTACATCTCCATACACTGTTATATCAGTAAACATGATGCGTTTAGAAATCACATGTGTAAACTTCCCCTTTATGCAGGTGGAAGTGGACATTAATTTTACCTACTATACTTTAAATCCTATCTTTGTGTATTTAGTACTCCTTGATAAATGTCCCATATTTTATTGGAAAAATCTCATTTTTTTCTGGACACACACACACACACACACACTTTTACAACATTGTTCAATCGGAGACCATGATTATGTTCTCAGAACATTCTCTTCACATCATGTTTCCTCTGTCTTGATGATGCACATTGTGAAGATGATGCTTTAACTGCAGGTTATGGCTGACAGTCTGAGCAGGTGTGCTTTTAACATAAATGTAAAAATTTGCTTAAATTCATCTCGATGATTCAGAGTCAGCACACACATAACTATGAGCTGTTGCAAATTCTATGAGATGTGCCTTTTTTTTTTCTTTTTTTTACATTTTATATATTTTTTTCCCTCTCAAGGCCCCTCTGACAACGACAGACACCGCCATTCTCTCCGGATCTCTTTCCACACACAATGGCAACGGCGGTGGAAACATTAACCTAGCTCTACGACGGGTGACATCAGCAAAAGGCTGGGGAGAGGTGTGCACTTTGTTTGCTATTTAAATACAAACTTACTGTAAATGCAGGGGTTGCGATATACATCTTTATTTAGGTATTTTTTCTTTCCCTCTCTGTAGGTTGAAATAGGAGCAGGAGATACACACGGTCCTCTCTTTGGGTTGAAGATTTTTCGCAACCTGACACCTCGCTGGTAAGTAAAGCGTGTCAGTGGTGTAGTGAAGTTTTTCATAAATAAAACAAAATTTAAATTAACTATCTTTGTGCAAAGAGCTCCAGGGATTTAGATGGTTCATCAACTCTACATAGCTCTTTTTGTCTCAGGTTAAATGAACCAACAGCGCCACCAGTCTGGAATGAAGGCTAGGACATGGCAATGCCTCTTTCAGTGCTTATACTACAGTATTTGGCTTATAATGTACCGATTTATTTCTGACACACACATCTAAAACCATGACTGGTCCACTTGGACTCCTGTTAGATGAATTGCTGATATTTGAAACAAAACTGCAGTAACGGTAGTAATTAAATTGTGCTACCGTGATTTTTTTTTTTTTTTTAATGGATAAGGTTATCAAAGTAAGGGCTGTAAAGCATACCCAGGGGTTCTGCGATTTTCTTATTTTGTTATAGTTATTATTTAATAGTGTCTGGAACCTAATGATAGATTTGATGAAAATTGTAGGGCTGCACAAAAAAACAAATCTCATTGCTATTATTTTGACACGTATTGCGTTAATGATTTAAACTGCGATATTTAGCTATTAATGTACCATTTTGCATTCAGACATAATTATCTTTTCTTAACGCCAAATACAGGCACCAATTATCACATTAAGAGGATGTTTGCCAATATTTCTTTAGCACCATCAAAGTTATTTATTACTTTAAATAATTGACTACATAAATTCCTGACCATGCGTATATTACCTGTAATAAATTGCATAAAATAATCAATTAAATAATCACACAGGTCCATATTGTGATTTCAGCTTTCGTGCAGCACTAGAAAATTAAAAATTAAAGGTTCACACCCTGTCAGAGAACAGCAGAGCTGAGCAGGAAGGGAAGCTCTCTATATATCATGTCACAATAGAGGAAGAATCGAATTGGCTTGTTTAAGCCCCAGTGTGCATATACACACAATAGAGAGGCAGTTGAATGTCTAAAAATGATTTTAAAATTAATTCTGCATAATCTGTCTGCATACAAGTAAGAAACTGAAAACAATAAATTCTTGTTTAAATAACGCACCACATTTTTTAAATACTAAAGGTTTCCCTGGTTGTACAGTTAATACTACACATGAATTTTATTTCAGCTCATTAACCCGGCATGTGTTTGTGTGCGCGTACGTGTCTTTCAGCTTCATGACCGCTCAGTGTGCAATGCAGTTTTCGTCACGTGGTGTGCGTCCAGGCATAAACACAGTGCTTGCGCGACACCTAGACAAGAACACAATGGGCTACCTCCAGTGGCGCTGGGGTTCTCAGTCTTCCATGAACACCAGCATTGTGAGAGACACAAAGAGCAGCCACTTCACTTTTGCTGTGCAGGTCAGTAACCTAAAAGTCAGTGAAATACAGATTTTTGAAAAGTGTCTCCTCGAACAAGGCATAGTCAAAAATCTGTGCTTTCCCACAAGTCAGTGTGGTATAAACAGCCTGAATCTATTCTGAATCTAATCTAATCTGTAAATTTCACATACATTTTTTATAATTGTACTTCAGTATAACGTCCAGAGAACTTTTCCTACTGCCACAGTTTAAATGTCACAGGTTATTTTGTGTGCATTCACAACATTCAGTCCGGGTTATAACACTACAAAAGTCTAAAGGTACCTGGTGAGCTGAAAATTTACACTTAGGCATTGTATGTATGTATAAGCTTCTCCTGTTGCATATTTCATCTAACAGTTGGGGATCCCACATACTTTTGTTATGATGAGCTACCAGTACAAATTCCAAGATGATGACCAGACGAAGATCAAGGGTTCTGTCAAGTATGTGCTTCGAGTTATTTTATGTTAGTGGTATAGATTAGTTGCCTTTGTTATACCTTGTTTGTATGAGAGAATTGACCCCTGTCGACCTTTTTTCACATTCGAACATTTTTTGTGTACAGATCAGGCTTTTTCGGGACAGTGGTGGAGTACGGTGCTGAGACTAAGATCAGCCGACACAGCATTCTAGGTGCTACTGTCAGTGTTGGAGTGCCGCAAGGTGTTTCCCTCAAGATCAAGTATGAAGCTGATTGGTTTTAATATATAAATCATTTAACTAATTTTTGTTGCCATGCATTTAAAACTAATTGTATCGTCGTAGGTTGAACAGAGCCAGCCAGACATATTTCTTTCCAATCCACTTGACAGACCAGCTCCTTCCCAGTGCGGTGTTCTACGCCTCTGTTGGACCTCTTGTATTTTACTTGGCCATCCAGAGGCTTGTTATCAAGCCTTATATGTCCGCTCAGAAAGAACAGTAAGCCAGTTTAACCGTACGCTTAGAAAAACCTCAAATTTGTAAAAATATACTGTAATGCTATTAAGTAATTAACAGATTTCATAATTTAAATCTAATACTGTTTAAGTGCATTCTCTATGTCGAAGTTGTACCTGCATCATGTACAGAGGAACAATGTAAGCGGTTTGTGCTTAGTTTATTGGTTTTGTATTTACTTGTGACCTTCTCTCTCTCACTTTAGGGAACTGGAGAAGCAGCGGGAGAACGCATCGTCCGACGTTGCCAAGAAGAAGCAAGAGGCTGAGTCTGCTGTAAGTCCACGTGACACTTTTATTCTTCTGATGGTTCTTAGTGTGGACTATTCTTCTCAGTCTTTTTTTAGTAGCATGAAAGGAAGCAATACATTTCGGTTATCTGTTTATCCATTAGTACGTTTGTCATAGTGATTAGTATGACTCAGAATTGAAATGTGGGATAATCTTTCCCATTGTAAAAACTGACATTTTTTACTATATACACAGGGTGATTTTAAAAAAGGGTTAACATTTATGCAACACTGCTTTAATATGTGGTACGTCCATTGTATGTGGATAAAAGACCATGCCACAGCCTTTCTTTTATGCCCTGAACACGGTAGTCATTACAAACAATACTTTAAAGAAAAGTGTCACCAGTAAAGAAAAATGTCACCAGTAAGTATGAAAAATGTTTAGTCACCCTGTTGATCTGACACCTACAGACTGCATTTTTCTTAATAGACAAAAATGAAAAAATCCCAAAAATGTAGAAATTCCATTTACACTCCACTGAGATACACAAACATAACTAAAATCTCTTGAATCATTTTGCATGTGTTATGTAATGATTAAAATGTTAAGATTCATACATCTTTCTGTATTCTATAGGAAATCTGTCTATATTTCTTCTAACTTTAGTTTATTCCCTAATAAACAGTTCTTGCAGCATTTGTTAATCTGGCTTTTTACAAAGCAACCGTTATCTAAGCACGGTTAGAAAGTTAATCAAGACATTTCTACAAGGGTGAATCTAATGAAAACCCTTAAAAGTATGACACAAATGCAAAAATTAAAAAAATTATATTAAACATGAGGACTAGACACGGACATGGATGAAAACGGTTTCTTTTTAGGCCATAGGGTTCCTGAGATATGACCATTTTCCTTAATTGATGGGTGTGCGTGAGAGAGAAGGTTTGGGTCGTGGTTTAGTGAGGGTGTTTTAGCATCCTGATCTGTGCTGCTTTTGTCGAATATCTTTGGGATATTAAGCCTGGAGCGTTCATATTTCCAAAGAGGTGACTTCATTTGTGAAGGATGTTAAATTTTGTTTGTGTAAATTGTAGATTAAGGTAAGGATGGCAGGGTTTTTTTTTTTCCCCAGGGTTATTTTTTCCCAGGGTTTTTGTTTTTCAAGCGTCATTTTTACAAAAGTAATTTCATTCCTGTGAGGATTTTAGTTTTGCGTCAGGTCCCAAACGAGCCTTCATAGCTTCCAAATTGTTCGGGGCAGTCAAGAAACCTGGCTGATGGTTGTGATATAAGTTTTGTGGGGGTGTGTACAAAATTGAGGGAGAATTGGCAATAAACAGAGAGAGGCAGGTGTTTTTTGTTTTTTTTTTGCTCATTCACTGTCTCAAAAAATCACTGAAATATAGAATTCATATTTTTAGTGAAAGAATTTAAAGCAAGATTTTTAAAACCGGTTCCTAAGGGTTTACTTATTTTTGTGACTTCCATATGTGACTTAAATCCCACAACTGTCACACCAGAAAATATGAGAGCTAGGAGCCACAGGAGCAATAGGGTATGGCGCTGGTCCCAGTCTAATCCTCGTGACTCAAATACAGCAAGTTTCTGCTGATGTCCATTCCATAGTATCCTGAGACCTGGCTAAATATTTTGCTATAAGTTTAAGGATGCATGCAGAACTGACGGACATGCAGCCGCCTAATCATCAAAGCCGTCAAATGGGCAAACAGAAATTTTGTGAAAACCGTCAGTCCGATTCCTTGGAAAAGCAATAGCCATTTCCAGGGGAGGAGGGCTTGGACCGCTTCGACACGGACGACCTGCATTACATGACCAAGTTTTTGGGCTAAAAAAAAAGTGCCCTACTAAAAAATATACTACTGGTGTGTTTTTCTTAATAGCCCTTTCTACTGCTACGTTAAACCTGATACACCTTTATGACAACTATTTAATTATAATGAAATCAGTGCAATAATATTAAGGTTGAGGAAAACTTATTGCATGTATTCTTGTGTCTCAGGTTCTGCTGATGCAGGAATCTGTGCGTAGGATCATTGAAGCTGAGGAGTCAAGAATGGGTAAGAAAACACAGGTCCATGTGGTTCGTGCTGAAACAGTTTAACACAGAATTGAAGGTACAAGCGTTGTGTTGAATATGGGGATGCCATAAATTCATTGGCCGAATGCTGAGTTACGTTGATTTTATAATAAAAGTGCTACCGTTTTATAATTACTGTATGTTTATTAGTTTATACAGTTTGACTTCAAAATATAGTTGTAGATTCCAGCTCTAGCCCTGAAGGCCCACTTTGCTGCAGTTCAATGTTTTCCCGTGCTTCTAGTTCATGATGATGATTTAATGAAAATGTTATCTCGTGATCTGAATCAGGTTGGTTGGTTAAAGGGAAACTGTACAGAGCAGATATTATTGTCATGCCTTGTCACTGACATGCCATCTATGTTATTAGTCTCAGTAATGCAATGGATTAAATATTATCAAATCAGTACAAAGCATTAATAACACAATCTGTTATGAGATTAGATATTGTATTTATTGCTACTTGTAAAACCCTTATGTTCACTCACCAAATTTGTAGACTAATGTACATTAACTACATTAACTAGCTAGCTGTATGTGGGTATTTTTCTTTCAAAATATGAACTAAGTTCACCCGAATAAAGCATTCACTGAAGATGAATTATGATGACATTAATAAAATTAATGAACAGACATTAATTTGCAACAGATATTTATTTCAGGTGTCTTTTTTATTCTCATCAGGCCTCATTATACTCAATGCCTGGTATGGAAAGTTTGTGACAGACAACAGTAGGAAGCATGAACGAGCAAGAGTGATTGATGTGACTGTACCTCTGCAGTGCCTGGTGAAAGACTCCAAACTCATTCTCACCGAGGCCTCAAAGGTAACACGCTTCAAAAAAAAATATTAACCAAATATTATCTGAAAATCCTGTTTACAATGTTTAACGTACAGAAAAATAATCTACAACATGGTAGTTACTATTATTGTAATACTCACGGCACTTTGACAACACTAGCATTAATTTATTTGTAATAAGGATGACTTTTGCTTAAATAGTTTGTACTAATTACATTTAGTGTTGTATGTTACCTTTTATTAACACTTATGCAGGAGTACAAGCCTTACTTTTTTAAAGTTAAGACAAAAAATGCAGCTATTGGGACACCACAATTTGCAAAGGAGAAAAAAAAGCCTGAAGTTTTTGAAGACTACTTACTGCTATACCTTTGCAAAGCACCGACCCTGGAAACTCCTCACAGAATACGCACCAAGTCACCCTTATGTGGAGCATTCAGAATACAAAGTGTTCCTATGTTGTTCCCATACAAAGTGTTACTATGGAAACAATAACATGCAGTATTAGGACAAGGACATTGATACAAACCTGTAATTAGCCTCATGCCCAACTCTACTTTCAGACTATCTGATCTTGCAGATCCTGACCTATCAGGATCAGTTAGAATTCAATTCAACAGTTTTAAGGTGTAAAATAGCAAAAATAATTCCATACAACAAATTTAATTGTATTTAACTCAACGTACGTGCATTAACACTTTGAATGTCGCTCTGGATGAGAGCGTCTGCCAAATGTCTAAATCTAATTTAATTTGTTAATGTTTTTGTTGTCGTGTTCAGGCTGGCTTACCAGGCTTCTACGACCCATGCGTGGGTGAGGAAAAGAGCTTGAAGGTGCTGTATCAGTTCCGAGGCGTGATGCACCAGGTTCTGTCTGGTGACACAGAAGCACTCAGGATACCAAAACAATGTAAGTCTCTGTTATTCTTCTTATCCTGTGATATTGCTATATAATTGTACTTTCTGTTTATAATTCTGTATATTCATTCACTGCTCTGGTCTCATGTATTTGTCTTTCCCCCCTTTTCTTTCTAGCTCACAGAATCGATAATGACACTTAGGAACCATTATCTACAGGGCTCGAAGGGACAACTTGGACTGACATATAGAAGAAATGGGTGTTATAGTGACTTGGATATTCCCTGTGGCCTAAAAGCCATTCACATGCACTATAGCCTTCATTTTATGGAGTTTTAATCTTTGAGTGAATGGGCATGATAAATCAAGTCCAGTGAAAAATGCATGAATCTGTTGAATCCCCATCTGGAAAACCTGTATCTAAAGTCAGTGCAAGCAAGAATATGCAAAGTATTTGTTATGTTTCTTGTTATTTCAGCCTTATGTTGTTCTTTTTTTTTTAAGAAATCCCCATATGTACTGGAAGATCTCCAGCATCACAATAGTGTCATTTGTCAATAGTCCTCACCTGAGAGCAATGTTAGCCCTGCTATAAAGACATCAGTCCATGCTGCTATAGCAATCCACAGAATTACACAAAAAAAGAGGAGGAAAAGGAGTGTCCCAAGCATCACTGTTGGTTACTGCCATAAAAAACATTTGAGGTGGCGTTCAAGTCAAACAAGGACTTTTGAAGAATAACAACACAGTTCTGAGTTAACTTTGTTTCTCTATATAATACCCTGCTACACTGATGCACTTATCCCAGCGGTTACACTACCATCGAGGTAAAAAAAATATTCTCAGTGCGCCAGAAGCATGATCAGACTGCCTGCTTCACATTTGAATCGTGGGCCTCCCAGGAACTCCTTTAATGGCCCAAACATATAGAAATGGCTTGGGCTTGATCAAGGTCAGGACTGTTTGGGGGATCTGGCAATAACTACTACACAAGTTCCTTTATTGTGAAAGTCAATAATTGTGTGTGCAGTTCCCACAGACAGATGCGCCTTAAGTTCCATTCACTGAACGTTTACGGGAACAACTGCAGGGTGCTCCGGGCACCTCAGCCATTATTCACAAACATACAGCCTTCTATAAAATGATTTCACCATTTAAATGTTTTACTAATAAGTCTCTAATTAACTGTGTACTGTGCTTGAAGTTTTCTGTTAATCAGTTTTATACCTTCCTTCACAAAAAAGAAATTATCATGAGTCCCGGTTTGACTTGATCGACCCTCATATTTAAATAGGAATAACTGAATAGTCATGTACTGTTAATAAATGACATCCCAGCGTCTAAGATACTTGGCCAATTGGAGGAAAATTTCCACCTATCCATTCTCATGTGCCTGTTACATGACTATAAAGCACTGGGACATTCTAATCTATATTTCCTCAGTCATCAAACAAATTAACATGTGCCACTGGCTTTGACACTCTGTGGCTGAAGAGACTGAACTAAAATTACACTGAATGTGTAATACAGGTACACATCAATTATAGTTTAGAAACCACCCTATTCTTCACCGGTAATATACAAGTGTGAGAAATATAAGTATACATCTTTGGTGATTTTTATAATCATTACTTTCATCATTTTCCCATACCTCCTTGAATTCTCTTCAAAAGTCATATTTTGTTGCTACGTAGGGAAAAAGAAATACCTATTTCTCTGCTACCACAAGCCTTGGTGACCAAAGTCTGTGGTGGTTGTTGGGGGAAGAAAAGGACTGGGGTTGTTGAGCATTTCTGTTTTATTTTTTTTCTGAAAGTGTCTGTCTTCACTATACAACTATACACTCTGGACTTGTGCCATGGGGTTGGGAGAGATTAATTAAAATGAAATCAAAATGGTTTTAAATTGTGTACTTTTTTTTTCTTTTTTCAAAAAACCACCCATAGACTTGGGTGATTCCATGGTTTCAGGGTTTTAGTTGTTTTCCCTGAATCTTGAATATCTCAAACTGGATTAAATACAAATGGAATATAGAATGCAGCAAGTCCATTTGTAAATTCTTCTCCCAATTTAATTTAAGGAAAATCCCTGTAAATCAAACATTCTTTCCACCTTATTGAAAACCTGATTTTATTAGCTGGTAGCATCATCTAGTAACTGGTGCTTTGTATTACCGATGAGATGCAATCTGCAAGAGAGTGGCATGTTTCTTGTGTTTGCTGCTTTTCATTTAATATTTTTTTGTTGTTATTGTTTTATGTACACTGAGGTCAACAGTTTGTGGACACCCATTCACACATCCACATCCATATGTATGGTGAGGAAGCCTGGGGTCCAGTTGACGTTCCAGTTCATCCCCAATACACATTGTGGAATTAAAGTAATTACTGTACTAAAATTGCAGTGCTACAGAATAGAGAGATATGGTAGACATAACATGCCTTCAACTTTGTGGCAAAAAAATGGGGAAGTCTTCACTAGTTCTTATGATAGGAAAATTAGATTTGGTTTCATTAAGCCTCTTTCTTAAACCTGCTGCTGTCACAAAAGAAAAAAACAGATCTAAATCAGACGAACTTTAGATTTGAATGATGTTTTCCCTGTTTCTTATGGGTTATTAAAAGAGAATGTGATGGAGAAACAACAAACTAAGGAAGGCTATTCTTTTATTTAACCCTTATATATAAGGTAATCAGTTATCTGTTGAGTTCAATTAGCTCTGGACCTGACCTAGACCATGAGAAAGGTAATCTAGGGTTAATCATATTACTGTGCCTACTGGTGCAACTATAAGCAGAGCAACTTTAATTTTGGGGGCATTTTTGTCCAGAACAAAAATAGCAGACCTGAAGTGCTTATAAATGCACTTGTATATTTTTAGCCTGTCTCTATTAAGGTCGTGATGCCATGGCAACAAAATGACACCATTATAAGTGTTAATATTCCTTAGGACGTGTAAGAGTACTACTGAGATCACTGGTCCACTTCCTGTTTTGAGCAGCAGTGTAGTTCATAATAAAAGTCCCTGTGAAGTATTTTTTTTTCCTTTCACATTTTGTATTCATTACACAATTTAAACTTTGCTATGCTCATATAGCTTTACATTAGATTCGCATTCCTGCATTTCACAGAGGATCTAGATAAATAAACTTAGCTCTAGGGAAACAAACAAGGCTGACAATAACGTGGAAATATTTATATTCTCTAGATTTTGTAACTTCCCTTTTATGACACCCTTAGACACCACCATTGCTCCCAACCTGCTCTTAATGAACAATCACTAATTACCATAGTTTCCTATAAGAGATCACTTGTTACCATTGTTTGAACCATATCCTGTGCACTTTGTTCTTTAGAAGTTTTCTTTATTCCAATATTATGACATGCAGATATGAATTAATTCAATTAATAAAACTTTATTTATCCCCATGGGACAATTTAAGACATGCAGATTAGTTTAAAAAAAAAAAAAAAGCCATTAGTGCAAATACCAAATAAAATAACAAATAAAATACAACAATGAATGGAATTAGTCTGTATGTGTAAAAAGCTCAAATAAACATCTGTATAAATATAAATTATAAACTGTGAAAAAGGTACTGCTTAATAGCAAAGTAGAGGTAGAAGAGAAAAGTAGAATAAGGTGAAATGGATGGATGCATATTATTACAGTTATTAATTAAATAAATTAATGTTTTGAACATTTAATGACCACTGTGAACTACTAGAAACTAGAAAAATGTAGAAATTTTTAAGTTTTAAATTATGATAAGACAAATTGATTGGTAAATCAGTTTATGGATTTATAAATATATAGATCAAATTACATAAAGTATTATTTTATATGTGTTTATTAAAAAACAATTTAAAAAAATGTCAAATGGCCGGAATCGAACTCTTGACCCTGGAGGCATGAGGCCATAGGGCCAACCACTATGTTACCAACAAAATTAATTATGTAATTAAAATACTGTGTGAAAAACACTGTTAAGTCGGAATGTTAAAATATTCTAATTATAGTGTAATTGGCATAACTTTTTTAAATGCAATGGTGTAATTTAAATAATCGGATATTGTTACCCACACTGAGTGATCTACTCGTATATTACCCATGCTAAATCAAACATTGACAGTGGTTAACAGTCCCTTCCTATCCTCAATATAAGCTGTTTAATGGTTAGGCTAAGTATAAGATAATCTATGGATGCATTCAATCATCTTTTTCTTTCACTCCATTTCATTTTTTTTTTTTCAAGTAAAAGGATTCTTTGGCCATTTTTTTCTGTGAAACTCTGCTGCCCTAGAGCAATGGTTTTTAAAGTGGATATGCTTCACAAACTCTTTGAAGCCTTAGCCTGAGAATACTGCTCTAGGTCAGAGCTTCTTCCTTTCCTATCTGTTTTTTATTGGCTGTTGTGATAATTTCCTTACAGTATTGAAAAATCACAACCTATCATTTAACAAATCTGTTATTTATATGGGTCAACCAGTTATTCATTCCAAGGGTTCACTTATTTTTTTCAGTATCATTTTGAATGAGTTGAAGGAGTATGTTCAATAAAGACATGAAAGATCAGAATTCTTATTTTAAGCATATTATATTTGTTAATACTCTTGACTTAGATGAAGATCAGATCACATTTTGTGACAAATTAATGCAGAAAACCATGGATTTTCAAAATGTTCAAATACTTTTTCTTGCCACTGTATATAAGAGCCATCCCAGGAGACTTGGGGCACGAGGCGGGGTACAAGGGATAAAGCAGTATAGATGATGAGTGAGAGTGTACAGAATATATGAGGACATAAAAGATGAGGATGAGGCTGCTTACAATTAAATAGTTTAATCCAAACCAAAAAAATCTAAAAGAAAAAAAAACCTCAACTATAAATAATATCCCATTTACTGTACCTATTAAAGCAATGACACTAATATGTTAATAGTCCGTTTATTCCTATTCCATCCATCCATCTAGGAACCTCTGTAGTCCAACTAGGGACTGTGGAAGCCAATGGTGACATTGTATTTATTCCCATTTTTTTGACTGTGGTGGGACCTCCGGTAAACATTCACACGCGCATTTACACTCTACGGGCAATTTAGAGCCAATTATCCTGCATGTCTTTGGACTGAGGGAGGAAACCCAGCAAGCACCGGAGGAATGTGCAAACAGGCCCAGAGGCCAGAATCGAACCCTTGTCCCTGGAGGTGTGAAGTGACAGTACTAACCACTAAGCCACTGTGCCGCTTATTTCTATTAATAAATAGGAATAATCTGACTATTAATGTATTAGGCTCATTCCTTAAATATGTACAGTACATGGGATATTACAGTCAAGTTCATATATCGTTTTTATCTCATTGAAATAAATTTAAGAACCTCTGCCCTGGAGTTAGTTTTGAACATGCTGTGGAGCTTTTACTTTGAAAAAAAGAAAAAGAAAAAAAGGAAAGTCTTTATGTGTGATCAGATACACTTCTGTAAGGTTTTGAATATACAGTAGATGTGACTGATGAATCTTGATTTATGATCAGTGCGGCTGTGGGTTCCTGCACAAAAACACTGTGTGTGTGTGTGTGTGTGTGTGTGTGTGATTATGGGCGTGTCCCACCCCAGCGCAGTCTGATACGTCAGAAAAAGAGAGCTGCTTGTGTAGTGAAGGGTTGGCTGCATGCACGGTCTATGGTTGGCTGTAGGAGGAAAAAAAGGCGAATTTAAAAGAGGGGGATGGGGCAATGAGTTGTTTTGTGTTGCATTCCTGCAGTGTGCTTGACCTTTGACCTGGTTGTTGTGCTCACTCTTCTCCTCGCATACCAAAGTGAGGGGTTTTCCCTGCAGTATGCCAGAAGGAGCTAGCTCGCACGCGCTGCGCCCTGGACGTGTTTACTAGCTGCTAGCTTACAAAAGGCTCGCGCTGTTTACCTACCTGAATCTGCAGCTAGCTAGCTAGCAACGAGGGATCGCTTTAATATTATCATCATCATCACAATTATCATTAGTATTATTATTGATCTTATTTAAGCCGAGGCGCGCGTGTTGCATTGTCAGAAACCGTGCAAAGAAAAACGTAGAAGAAGAAGAAGGAGGAGTAGGTGTGGATTGTGTTTTTTTTGGAGATCGTCGCGAGCTCGGTCGGGTCACTCTGCTGTCCGCGCGCGCTAGCTCTCACGTTCGCTCTCTCGTTGCTTCACGCGCACACGTTTTCAACCGATTCCGCGCGAGCCGATTATTCGGCGTGTAGCCCGCCGCAGAAACACGGAGAAGACCGAGGAAATGAAGGACAAACAGAAGAGGAAGAAGGAGCGCACATGGGCCGAGGCTGCTCGCATGGTAAATCACAAACATTTGTGTTATTGTATTGTCATATTTGTAAAAAATAAAAATAAAAAATTAAGCTTTGATTTTCTGCGTCGAGACAAAGCTGCTGTGTTTTCTATGAATCCGCTGCGGCTCAACGTTGTCTGTAGCTCAAGACACGGCACAGTGTTAGCACAACGCCCCGGTTATTAAATCATTCCTCTTTACAAATGAAATACGCTTTAAAACAAATATTCAGGCAGCTATACGGTAGGACTCGCACGTGAACTTGTAGCCTAGCCGTACTAGCAGCGCTACCCGTTTGACCCTTTGTTTGTTTGCGTGTCTCGGATTAGCCTGCGTTAGCTTGCTAGCTAAAGATTACAGAACGCACGTAACAGCTTAGCGCGACACCATCCCTCCCGTTTCTTATCCTGTCCAGTCTGACCTTTTGTTTAAAACTGCAGAGCTTTTGATTTCCACACAGTTTGACGCAACCCGGGCTTCCTGTCTCCTAACTGTCTAACCTCAGATTGCTAAGGGAAATAATAAGGGGCAATGCCATACTATATGCATGCAACTCTAAACTGAGTGGTTATTTTGGACGCTTCAGTTCGACACATTTTTTTGATGTGCTCTTAATCCCACGAAAAATAAATGTCTTTCAAATACAATTAATCTCACTGATATCTTCATGTCATGAATGTAATAATATTATTAGTTGTGTGGACCAACACTGTTTTAACATGGCTTTTCTTTAAATCAAAGTCATACCAAATATGGAAAATTAGCAAACACATTTCTATAAGAGAACCCCATTGAGCTGCACATTTGTCAATAATGCTGCAACATTGCCTGAACAATTATAGACCAAAACGTTAAAATTTTCATTGAAGATTAGTACCAAACCATACTCGAGGTACATGCAACGACTTGTATTGCTTCTGTAAGATGAAAGACGTCAGACCCAGAAGGAGAAGTGCTTCCTGTTTCAGATGCTCTCCACAAAGTATTGAATAGCAGCCAAGAGAAATGTTTCAGCTAAACCACTGAAGAGCAGAGAGCATTTTTTTTATTGTTCACGCTGCTTAATATATCTGTTTTTAGGCTTGAATAGACCTGCAGATCACGATAGCATTATATGTTTACTTTCTCTAAACCTATGTAACAATGAACATTACATGTACGTCTAGTCTCTTTTTCGACTTCAGAATGTCCAGACAGGGTATTGACAGGGCCGTCTGTTGCATAAGCTGCATGATGCCAGTGCAGCGTGTCATGTAGGGGTATTTGCTTGTGCAAGTCTAAGGTTACTGTTTAGGGTGGGGTGCAGGACTCGCATCAGACCGCTTCCCGATAGTTTTAAAGCCCTTTGTGGGAGTTGTTAAAACAAGTGCTTTCTAGTGTCACCAAAAGTGGTAACTTGTTTCCTATTTGTTTGCCACGTGGTTTCCTGGTTGTTCAGTTGTGTGTCTGGTAGTTGGTTTCCATGTCTAAAGCGACTATTGCAGTAAACATTGGGGAAGGTTGGGGAATGTTGACACATCTAGCATATTATTCAGTTACTGTCACATCAAAGAGGGAATGAAAGCAGAGATGTAGTTGAAAGCATGCTTCTCATCTTAGCTGTTACACCCAAACTAGATGTCTACTTTTGACTTGGTGTAGAAAAGGGTATTGAACTCTGTAACACAATATGCTTGCAAATGGGTATCAGCAGTTACACACACTCACATGCATACGTACTAACATACATGCGTATGTGTGTTTGTATGTGTGTATATACCCAAAATAAGTGCTAGCAAGTGGTATCAGCAGTTACACACACTCTTGATGGATAGCTATTATATGTAGCGATTATAGGTTAGGCTTAAGAGACCTCAAGTTAAATAAAGGCAAAATAATTTTTAATAACAATGACTTGAAAGTTTTGATCATTAATTTAATAGAACATAAATCAGGTCTTCATGCATATAATCACATTATTATTTACGGTAAAGTTCTCCAGTTAAGAACCTGTGGGTGGATGTGTACAATCTCAGGATTAACACACAATCCACCGGCCTGACGTTCTGTAGCTCTAACTCCTACCAAAACTGTAGCAGATCCCTTAAGTCCTCTAAGTTGTGAAGTGGTGTCTGCATGGATCGGACTTGTTTGTCCAGCATGTCCCACAGATGCGCCATCGGATTGAGATCTGGGAAATTTGGAGGCCAAGACAACACCTCAAAATTTTAATGTCCATTAAACCATTCCTGAATATTTTGAACATATGGCTGGGCACACTGTTCTGCTGAATGAAGCTGCTGCTGTTAGAGAGTACCATTTCCAGGAAGGGTTTGTACTTGGTCTGTAACAGTGGTTAGTTAGGAGGTAGGTGTCAAAGTATAATGACTCAATTCTGATGGTCGCATGCCTTTTGCAGGTTTTTTTTGCAGTGAACAGGGGTCAGCATGGACACTCCGACCGCTCTGCACCGACCCAAATACACAGCAAGCTGTGAGGCACTGTGTTCTGACACATTATTACCATATCATTTAATTACTGTATTGACTTTTTCAGCAGTTTGTGCTTCAGTATCTCTTCTGTGGGATCAGACCAGACCAGCGCCCCTTCACTCCCCACGCACATCGACTTTGTCGTTGCTGACGGTTGTCTTTTCTTGGGCCACTTTTGGTAGGTTGTAAATACTGCATAGCGGGAACACTTGTGAGACCTGTCATTTTGGAGATGCTCTGACCCAGTCAACTCGCCATCACAATTTGACCAAGTTCCTTACACTTGACCATTTTCCCTGGTTACACTTGTTGGCTAAAATATCACATCTTTTTATCTTTAGATGCCTGTATAACATAAACATTATGTGAACATTCATTATACAGCTAACCAAATAAACTGTAAACATCAGCTGGAAACACATACAATCAGGAACATCAGGAAACGCATACAATTTTGAGTAAAACCCAGTGAAAGAGACCGTTGTTGTTAGCTTTGACTGCTCCCGTCGAGCGGTCGCCAGAGCGGACCATCTGATCCTTACAAGAACTTGGCACAGGTTTTACGTCGGATGCCCTTCCCGATGCAACCCTCCTATTTTATTTGGGCTTGGAGCTGCCACTGCATTCAGTGGCTGGAGTTTGGGCATTGGGTGGAAATTGAACCTGGGCGGTCTACATGGTCGACGAGAACCGTCCCCTACGCACGACCACAAAAGGTTCCCGGTCTGTGACATGCTAGAGCAAATGCTTTTGAATATAGAATGATTATGTACCAGTAACAGATTGTAGACTGGGTTGTACAGAGGTAAAACATTTTATA
>JAOVVA010000019.1:7511670-7531471 GCA_028565275.1 Leiocassis micropogon
ATATATAATAAATTAGTGCATTGTGTTTACAAATTAATACATTGAAAATGTGACTGGAACCTATGACAAATGTGTATACATGTCAACGTGGTTGATATACACATCGTACTCCTTTTAACTATTAATCACAGTTTCAGTGAGCTAATTATGAAAGACTTGTCAGGTTTGCTGTAATGAGATTTGATTGTACAACACTCACAGGTGAACTAAACAACATTGATCAGCAACAAACTGGTGACAGTATCATGAACACCCAAGGCTCACCCTGGCCCGTGTAGATCAAAGGTTGTCCGGGCCAATCCCTCAGAAAAGCCAATGTATCACCAATAGGTAATGCTTGCCATGATAGAAAGGCACCAGAACACCCCAAGGGGTAGACAAGACCCCAATCATGGAGGCACCATCTCACCACCCACAGAACCCAATGGATCTTGTGCCAAACACGAACCACGCACTCGGTGGCCCTGAGGAGCCACAGCCTGAGGGACTAGAGCTGCACTCGTACCACAAGTAGATCCGAAAAACTAGTTCATGTTATGGCCAAACAATGTATAAAATCAAAGATGGGGATTTTGGATAACGGTTTGATGCAAAACTGCATAAATTAATGCTTTCCCCTTATATAAATACTAGGTAAAGTATTTATAAACCTTAGATTATATATATACGGGTTTCAAAGTGAGCTTTGAAATCACAGGACTTTGTTTACTAGTCACCATTCATGTTCAACATGAAATCCAAGAACTGTCTTACTTGCTGTAAGCTCTATCAAATGACTGATAGAGGGCATCTCTACATTTTTAGTATAAAGATAAAGTTGAAGACACTGGACTATTTTTGAGTAGAACACAGCTCTTGGTCAACTTCATATCCAACAGTGGTTCTACCAACAAAAGCACAGCATCATTAGGATCCGATTTGTTAAGACGCTGTTTAGTTACATCAACTGATCATTAAGCAATGACTTTCAAAATTCATGAAAGTCCAGTTTCAGAGGTTAAACAGAGGTAAAATAAATTAGAGATGTTTGTAGTCCACTGCTGGGGGGAAATTATCGCTCTTTTTTATATACTGTTTGCTTTATATCATTTGCTATGCTTTCCTGAAGAATTAAGATAATATAATATTTTGGAAAGCATCTAACAGTTTCTTTTTGTTGCTTTATCAAAGCACATTTTGGCCTCATTAGCACAAACGTGGTGTGTGAAAGTCTTGTCGCATAGCAAAATCTGGGTGGGGTTTTAAAAAAACTTTTTTTTTTTTTTACTGTTGCTATAATGGAAGGGACTGCATATTTGTGGGAGCAAACGACACTTCATACAGCCTGTGAGGTTCTCTCCAGATGGTTTAGTCTGTCTGCTAGTTGGGTGATTTGCTTTTTAATGTTCCAGCACAATTTCCTGTTAAAAAAAAAAAAATGTCCCCTATAAACTTGCACGTCGAATTTCCAATTTGATCTTTCTTTTGCCTTTAATGACTGATGCATACATTTGCCAGTATTGCAGTAGGATTTACACAAAGCTGTCCCTGTGTGAGAGAAAGGCATGTGTGAGAGAGGGGCATGGTCCCATGTTTAGATATGCCGAGGAACCCGTAGCTTCTTATTTGAAGCAGTTGAAGCGTCACATTCCTGTGAGCAAATCCGGGCAATACAATTTAGATTCTGATAATGTCCTGCAATCCTTTATTTACAACCTAAACACAAGATGTGCAGAGTATATTAACATTTGTGCAATAAAATAGCAAGATATTCAAACATCACTACAGAGATGTAGAAAAAGTACATGTTATAAAAATTCTTATTTAAAATATAATTTAGCATTTTGTAATAAGCTCTAATTTGCTGGTCAGAATTTTGTCATTTCTGACGTTGGTGCGTTCACTCGAGGACGTGGAAAAACTGGCCATTTGTATTTTGTTAGCAACATGTGAGGCAGTTAACTTGTGTGGTGTGAGTGATGCATACTTCCTTTCTCTCACAGCTAATTGTATAGGAAGTGAAAATGTCTGTATGTTGATTAATTTAAAGGGGTAATACTTGTATATACAAAATAACATGAAAGACTTGCCTCCCATTTAGTCTTTTGAGAATGAAAGGTTTGCTGGTTTGTGCAACAGTAGTAACAGTGCCATCACAAGTAGCAAATAGAGTACATAATATTTAATAATATACTTATATCTTTTATTTAAAAGAAACAATGTTTCCTGACTTTTGTGTACAATTAAGCCCCTCATGATGGTGAATACAAGACTACGTTCACATTACAAAGTTCAAATTACATTATTTCTGTTTTTGCATGTCATGATGGTTGCCACTCATAATTACAAATTACTTTCATCTAACTTTAATATGGATGCATTCGATGTATTGGTACCCTGTCCAGGGTGTACCCCGCCTTGTACCCCAAGTCTCCTGGGATACTCTCCAGACCCCCTGTCACCCTGTACAGGATAAGCGCTATAGAAGATGGAAGGATGAATGAATGATTGAACAATATGCATCGGGCAGTCCTCTGAAACGGCACATGTGCACATTGATACGTCTTTGCTCACACCCTCTGGGTCAAAATATGTCATGAGTTTGAGCGGCCACTCCTTCATTTCAAACAAGAAATACAAAAAAATATGTCTGGGGTTTTGCTGTGGAGGATGGTAAGCAGTTAGTTGGCTGTATTTGTTTAGGTCCAGGAGAAAAAAGAGCCAAATGCTTTGCTTTAGCTGTTTTATCAGCTACTGCTAGCACTGCTATTAAATCCCTGCGCTGCTGAATGTGTGTGTGAGAGATCTAGGACAACATATGAAAGTGACTCGGGCCCAATCTAAATAAAATAAAATTTAAAAAAAATCTCATTTGTATGTTAAGTCAGCCTAAAAGTGAGAGGAGGGAAAAAAAAAGATCTGTACCACAGTAGGGTAAAAAAAAAAAACAATGCAAAGAGAGTTTAATACTTACTTTTTTGTTTTTAGACAAACACAGCATTTAGCATGAACCCGTATCCAGAGCGCCATTAAACATATCACATTAATACTGAATGAAAATATATTTTAATTAGATTGCCCATGATTTGGTTTTTGTTTTAACTTGAGGTAGGAATTCATTTATTAATTTTACCCCGTACACAGTCTTGGGGATTCTTTGCTGGCGTGACCTGTGCGTTTAATTGTTTAAGTGGGTGTTTGTTTTCCTCTGCACTGCACAGCAGTACTTTCAATTCCTTTTCCTGTCTCACTGTCTTGGTTTCAGATTTGTTACAGCACCAGGGACGATTATGTAGCATTTCGCTTTGTAACTACAAGGCAGACGTCAACTTCCTTGGCAGCGTGCTGTAGCCAGACAGAAATGTTCTCTGTAGCCTGTGACCATTTTTCAGTAGGTGATAGTGATTTTTGGGTTGTCATGCAAATGACTGCTTTTGTTTGATACATTACACTTAGCTTTGTATTGAGGCACAAGATGTGGGCAGTTTGCATTTTCACATGTGCTCATTTGAGATTTTCACCTGAAAAGATTTTAATTTATGAGAATTTAATTTATAATTTGCTGTGCTGTGACCAGATTGTTTCTGAAACCCTAGCGAAGGTGTGGAAGTGAGCACAAATAACCTACGACTGTGGTTTTCAGGGAGTACGGCAGAAATGCAGAGCTCTGAAGACTGCTGTTGAAGGAATAATATGCCTCGAGTTGCCATTGCCAGATAGACTCTAGTCTAGATTTAGAGCTGACACATGTGGTCAGGGTGAATATATGTTTAGCCACGTATGCCTGCATATGTCTGACTAGTGAGATGTACTCCTCCACTTCCTCTCTACCCCAAATAGGTTCTTGAGAACTTCTCGGATGCCCCAATGACGCCTAAACAGATCCTTCACGTCATCCAGACAAAGGGACTCAAAGAAATGAGGTCTGTTCCTGATGCTCATATATATCAGAGTGGTTATGATTATTATATTCATAATTATGTATCAATAGATGGATGATTTTATATTGTACATTTGCAATTACTGAATTTTGTTCTTTGCTTCCCTTCAATTTTTTATGTCATCCCCTACCATAAAATAGAAGGTAAGTCACTTTTAATGATTGCGTTATGTTAAAGAACTGCGTATTATAATTTTTCCCCCCGCCTCGCACCAGAATGAACTCTTATATAAATGTTTGTCATATACACAGCGGCACAGCCCCACTGGCCTGCCTAGTTACCATGCTTCACTCCCAAGTGAGGGGCGATCGAGTAAAGAACAGCATCTTCTTCAAGCTACCTGGAAGAATGAGTCTTTTCACACTGAAGGTAGCAGCGATGCACATTTGTTCCCATTTTAGGAAATGTGTACATTTGTTCTTTCTTTTAATTTACTAATGATATGTAGACCTCAGACCTTGCTAAAGCTAATATCTACGGGGCTGTATTTCCAGAAAAATGCTCTCCAGTGGACGAAGAACCCATCCGGTTCTGAGGCTTCAGACCCAAGCACCGCACCAGCAGCTTCATCCACTGCTTCTCTCGGAGCAACAGAGGCAGCCGAACAGGAAAGCGGTGACTCCACGGAAACGACGGCTGCCAGCGGTGAGAACGATGGTGTGTAGAACTCGATTGGTTGCTTTGTCTTGTCGGTGACGGTTTTATCTTTGCTGGTTAAATGGAAATGTCCTGATTTCACTGTAGAAACAATTTATGTTCATGTGCAAATCCTGTTTCATGTCGGTCAACATGGCACATTCGATATATAAAATATATCCGTAGATCAGATCAGGAAACCTGGAATTTGCCCAACTATGAATCAGGTAGCGTTCTAGGCCAAGATTATTAGCCTTAGTAAACAGTACTGCATCAGAGTGGTACATTACCAATATGGAGCTCAAACACACATGATCTGTTCCCCAGGGCTACCAAAAATCTAACAATAAACATTGTGCATTTTCATTTGAGTGCTAATAGTGTCTATCAAAGGCTGGGATTACCCAGGCAGCATGTCTAATCACAATTGTGCCTTTTTTTTCTTTTCTTTTTTTTTTATGTAAATGTTTTATTTCATAATTTCTGTTTGTCCACCATGTGTATCTGGACACTATTGCAATATCTACATTGTTCTGCACATGTGTTCAGAGATTTAAAGCTTTAAATAAAATGAAATCCAAATTAAGAACCGTAGCTACCTTGAGCTTCAAAAAAACAGGATGAGAAGGAAAACATTGATTTTCTTTTCTTTTTCTCTTTTTTTTTCCCTGAGAATGTGTGTGTTGCCATGGATACTGCAGCAGCACATGACATCCCGCAGTGACCTAGTTGAGAGTGGTTTTAAACGTGCATATGATTGTGTGTGTGTGTGAGAGGGAGATGGAGGGATCTCTAATGGGGACAATTAGAGATAAATGATGAATGTGTTTTACATATGGAGTCAAAAGATGTATTTTGTATGCACTTATACAGGGGTGGGGGTGCCTTGGAAAGATTTCATCCCCGATTGACTACTTTAAGCTCTTTGAGCTCTGAGTTTTTGTGATACTGATATTGACACTGATTATTGCAATGAAAGATTCACGTATATGTTTTGGTGTGCAGATATCATTGCTAAATATGATTTAAATAACAATATATAAATAATTTATTTAAACAACAATATATAAATTATTATATGTTGTAAGTTTATCATGTATACAGGATTAGTTTAGATAAAAAAACGTGTCAGCATTTAGAGCTTGATAAAGGTGTCCATATGTGACCAGCACAGTTTTTTCACTTTATTACTTTATTCACATTTTTACTCAATAACGCATTCTAGATCATTTAGAAATTTTGAAATACTATGGTTGTTCAAGTCAAACTGGGACTTTTGATTGCACAGAACACCACTGTTTCACTAGGGCTTGGATGCCATCAAATTTTAGAAAGTTTTCTCAGTATGCTGGAGAAATGATCAGTCTGCCTGCCTCATGTCTTAAATGCTGGCCTCCCAGGAGCTCCTTTAATGGCCCAACATTTGGAAAGGAGTTCCTGTAATGTGCAAGTGATGTTAATGAATAATTGTGTGTACCTCTTATGTACCTCTTGTGCAAGTTGATAAGTTATTCATCAATTTTTAAGGATCAGGCTTTCAACTTGCTGAACCACCTTAGGAGCGACTACAGTGAGCTCTGAGCCACCTCGGCCAGGATTGTCATTTATGGGCATACGGCCTTCTTTAAAATGTTTGCACCGTTCAGATGGTTTACTGCGGGAAAGAGTCTCATCACCATACTGTGCTTAAAGTCTTCTGTAAAGGTCAATCTGCTTTTACATCTTCATTCACCAGAAATTTCGGTCCCAGCTTGACTCGAAGACCCCTTTTATTTTAAAGGGATTTTATAATGCTGGGAAGATGTCCTGTATAAAAAGGGAATTTGAAACAATGGGGCATATTCTTTATGGGAAAATAATCGACTGGTTAGTGTAATGCACCACAACCCTGAAATTGATTTTGTATTAGCAGCATGTATTTAAAGGTTTAATTATTGTTGCTCCACAGTCGTTTGCTGACACTGACAATTTGTGACTATTTGTGACTAAACAATGACTATTAAGTTATTAAAAATAACGTACATTTTATCCATTCATATTTTACAGTTTATGTTGTCGGTGTTTGGAATAAGTGACTCAATGTAATCAATTTTGGCCATTTTTTTTCTGTCCCTGTTAGAGTTAATAAGAAATCTTCTCAAATTGCCAAGATTTTTTTCCCTAATATTTCTAATATAACTTGATTCATTTCCAAGTTCTGCACAAATACTTGAATGCACAATTATTATTTAATTGGTTAGACATTTTGTCTTGACGACATTTAGATTTTATTGTACAAATTATTGTTTCAGACATGTTAAACTACATGCTAAAAGCAGTAGCAGTGTAGAAAGCTAGCATTTGCATTTTCTTTTCATGGTTTTGCTTCCTGTTTCAGCTTCAGTGGATGAGACTTCCTCCAGTGCCTCCTGCTCCACAGAGCCACAGACACGACTAAGTCGATCCTCACAGGTACCTTCTCGCTCGACACTTTGTTGCATTTTGTATGTATTCACTATATATATTTTGGTTGTGTAAATGCATGGTTTGTATGTCATTAATTTTTTGTCCTTGATGCTCTACAGTCAGGGAGACAGAGGAAGAAATCTGTCATGATGCCTCGAGTGGTTCTTACTCCACTGAAGGTCAACGGTGAACACGTCCCATCAGGTTACTTTTCCCCCCTCTCATCTTTTTCTTTCTTTTTCTCCTTTTCTGCCAATCTCCACTCTCTCTGCAGTGGTTTGTAAACCCATTCACTCTGACTTTGGTCTGACAGTTTTTGTAATTTTATGCACTGACAGACTTTTAATCATTTATACTACTGTCTCCTCAAGGCCAGTATCCCCACAGTTCCATCCTGTCAGCAGCCTTTTCTGTGTGTGTCTGTTAATACTAAAACAGCATCTTCCCAGCAGGCACTGACTTTTTTTTTTTTTTTTGTGTGTGTGTAGCATTTTCTTAGTATTTCCCTTTGCTCGCAGTGTGTGACACCAGTGTTTCTGGTTGTAAGCCCTGCTCCATGACCTATGGATATCTGACCCCTCTGCTTTGCGTTTGCATCCTCACTTGAGATATCCACTTACCCTTTCTTGCTCAGTATCTCCATGTCTGGGACATCTGTCCTTGTGGCTTTCTGTACGTGCACTAGCCAGCACTATTTTGCCTGCTGTTCCAGCCTCTCCAATGTCACTGGCTTTTCTGCCTGTGCTGCCCTTCCCACACTTGCTTGTTTTCCAAGTCTCACCAGCCTCCCTCCTCCCCCACCTGTCCCCTCAGGAGCTGCGGGGAGGCGCAGGGAAGGGTCTAGGGGGGGTCCAGGCCCAGTACTTCGAGCCCGCTCCGAGCTGGGCTGGAAACGCCCCCAGCACTTCAAGAGCATGCGTGGCCTACGTTCAGGTACAGAGGATGAGACCCTGTGGGACCCATTTAATCATTGCTATTTACCCTAAACCCACTTAAACCATCCCATCTGTTTACACTGTTCAGCACCACCTTCCAAACCTGTTGTAGGATAAAGCGGTTATTATTAGTGGATAGGTTGTTAAAATAAAGTAGAAGACCAGTAATATTTGCTGCACTGAACAGGGGTTAGTTTTAATGCATTACCTCTTGGCATATTTAAACTTGTGAATGAATTATAGACAGTGTTTGCCAGTGGGTGTTTCATTTTGCTTTAGTTTGGTGAATGAAGACCATAATGCTTGATTTTTTGCTTGTCTGCTAATTTATGTTGGCTGAGAATTGAATTAAACGCATGGACTTTTATTTTTTAGTTTTTTATTTATTTATTTTTCCTGCCCTGCTGTTGTCACTGTGATTGAAATGTTTCACTGTACAATCAGGGCTGAACGATTTTCAGCGAAACAGGAATCGCAACTTTTTGACTTCACATCAGGAATCAGTTCTCACTCACTCGTATATGTAACTAAGAATTTACCAATGCTCAGTTTGTTTTTACATTTATTATAGAGCATCTTCCCAAATGTAAAACAAGACCATATTATTGAATAAATAATTCGTCGTCTTTTCTTGTACCAGTAGAAAATTAAAAGACACAGAGGAGAAAAAGTGGTTTTGATTAAATACACTCTATGAACGCCTTTTTAACCAGACAGCTTATGCAGCCACGATGATTCAGCCAATCACTTGACCCAGTCATTAATTTCATGTTTACTAATTGAGAAGCTAATATTCAGTATATCACTCACTTATCTTCTATACCACTTTATCCTGTATTCAGGGTCGCTGGGGCCTGGAGCTTATCCCAGGAGGCGTAGGGCACGAGGCAGGGTACACCCTGGACAGGGTGCCAGTCCATCACAGGGCATCAGTACATCACAATTTATTTATTATTTTTTTCAGGACAGCTTTGCTCCTTCAGTACAGTAGTCATATGAATCGTTTTAAAATTCACTTACAGCGTATCTTGTGTCCAAATCATCCTGCTTCAGGAGTGTGTAAGGTCATGTAGTACAGCATCAGTGGTCATTGGAATAGTGGCATGTTGTATGCCATGATAACATGAGTGCAAGGTCTGCAGATTTTATTCTTAAATCTTTGTTCTTAAATCCAATTGAATTGAGAAACCCATCAAGGTTTTAGTATTTATACACATTTTCATGCATCTCCATGTACAGTACAGTGCTATTTGTAACTTGTATATTCACAGTGATCATGTGTATTAATATACTGACATACCAGTATATTCACAGTTTTGGAAAATGTAGTACAGGGGTCCATACTGTATCACATGTCTGTCTTTGCATGTACTTCAGCAGCAGTGTTGATTTCAGGTTTAAATTTGCAGGGCCCATGAAGAGGAATAGAGGAGGTGTAGAGGTGGACTTTGAGACCCCTGGCTCAATTCTGGTCAACACAAACATCCGTGCTTTAATTAACACACGCACATTTGCAGCATTTCCTCCCCACTCTCAGCAACAACTTCTTCAACTTCTCCCTGAAGTAGACAGACAGGTATGTCCTTCTATCCATTTCTGCTATGATCTGTCAACCATTTACATCACTATGCTGTCTAAATTGTTTGACTTATGTTTTACGTTAATGTTTAGATTGGTCCTGATGGTCTTGCCCGACTCAGCAGTTCCGCACTGAATAACGAATTTTTTACTCATGCCTCTCAAAGCTGGAAAGAGAGGCTCGCTGAAGGTGTGGTCACCTTGATGCAGGAATACAGTGCTATTTTATTGCATGCATTAACTGCCTAGTATAGTTGTGCACTTATGCTGGAGATTAGATTAATATGGAACTAATATGGAAGTCGTTTTCTCTCAAAGGTGAGTTCACCCATGAGATGCAGGTTCGCTTTAGACAAGAGATGGAAAAGGAAAAGAAAGTGGAGGCATGGAAGGAGAAATTCTTTGAGGAGTATCATGGGCAAAAGTAAGTTTTTTTATTTTTATTTTTATTTTTTTATTTTTTTTTTATTTGTTGTGTTAAATGTGTAGTTAATCAATATGTACTTTGTCACAACCTTTACTTGTAGGTCTGGCTTAACCCGTGAAGAGGCATTAAAACTCACAATGAGTGATGCAGGAGATGTTTCTGGGTCAGTCCTTGGGGCCGATACTACTGCAGCCACACCCAAGAGGAGAGGTGTTGGAAGACGACGAAGGGAGGGTCGTATTAGGAGGCGATCACGTGCTGATCTCAGACGAAGGGCGCGGCGCCCACTCTGCAAGACTACTCCTGCAGCAGTGGCTCAAGAACAAGCAGAGACCCAGGCAGCTGTAGAAGTTGTGGCCCCGACTACATCACCTGTCCCAGAAACCAGCACAGTGCAGGCAGAGGTTGTCCTTCAAGCCGAATCAGAATCAGAAACTCCAGTGGAGACACTATGTACAGAGGCAGCCCCCTCCCCTGCCCCAGTGTCTACTCCTGCTCCTGCTTCTACAAGCTCAACCTGCGATGAACCAGAAGGTTCCACTAGTCTGCTGCCTGAAGTTGTTGAGCCTACTGTTGCCTCGACTTCCTCGCCTTCCTCATCCTCTTCTTCGACATCCTCATCGTCCTCTCCATCTTCATCTCCCTCCTCTACCTCTGATCGGCAAGGAGCCTTTGCTGCTAGCTCTGACTCATCATCCTCCTCCTCATCCTCAACTGCTGCTGTTGCCACTGACCCACTGGACGATGGTGCCTCGATCACCACAGGTACAGCAGGCACCGGTGCGAGCAGCAGAGAGAGCAGCCCTGCAGCAAGTCCTGCTACAGCCAGCCCTGCCATCCAGCTCAAGGAACAGAAAAGGAGACCCGATGAGTCCCAGGCCTTCACCAGCTTTCCCGAGAAGAGGGCACGGCTGGATGAGCATCAGTCCTTTCGTAACACAGTTGACTGTGTGCACTCAGAAAAGCCGCAGCCTACAACAGAGGAGCCCAAGGTCCCGCCAATCCGGGTATGATGGCCATGTTTATTATCTATTATCTTCTTCTATATATTAAAATTTATAATTAAGTGCTTACACCATGCCTCAGTTTTAAAAATACTGTCATTTACATAACTGCATGCCTGTTTTTTCTCTTTCTTCTGTTCCCTTTTTTCCTAGATTCAGCTCTCCCGGATCAAACCTCCGTGGGTCAAAGGGCCGCCAACGTACCAAATCTGTCCCCGCATCGTGCCCCCCAACGAGGGGTCGAGGCGCAGTGGGACGGGGGCGCGCACCTTGGCGGACATCAAGGCCCGTGCCCAGCAAGCCCGCGCACAGCGGGAAGCCGCTGCTGCTGTTGCAGCCACTGGGGACGGGGCAGGGCCTGGGGGGGGCGGCCCGGGGGGTGGTGGTGGGATACCGGATTGCGCCAGCGGGAGGCGTTCGAGAGAGCACCCGGGTCCCGTTGAACCTGGAGGAGGAGGAGGAGGAGGAGGAGGAGGAGTTGGAGATGTGGAGGACCAGGAATCGCTTGCAAGCTCTCATTCGTCTGGAGCACAACTACAGTTATCCAATGTAGAGCATCCAGAAAAAACCCAAGCCTCTACCCCACAAACTCTGCCATCTCCATCCTCTGTATCCTCCAATCCTTCAGTGCTACCCTCAGAGTCGCCTAAAACCTTCACAGCTTCACCAACTGAGACAGACAGCCCAGCCTCCCAGGACCAGGTAGATGATATCTGTGGCGGAGAGGAGGTGACGGTTAGCTCCAGTGATAAAGCCTCCGAGCAGACCTTAGACACTCCTGTGCCTACTCCCAGTGAGCCCGAGTCTGTAGGCAGTCAACAAGAGAGTAGGGTTGAAGAGGCTGATTCAAATGACAGCAGAACAGTCACTCCTAATTATACCATTTCACCAGTGTCCAGTGAAGCAGTAAATCTTGTTCCCACCTCAATTCCTGACTCATTGCCTAGGTTTGGTGCTCAAGGTGTGGATGTGATCAGATCCTTGGCAGCATCTTCCCAGCCTTGGGAAACTGAGCAGAATTTGGGTGAACATTGTTCTGGCACTACTGGGGTCATTCAGCACGGCTCAGATGTGAAAATCCCCAAAGAAACATTTGTTGCAACCCGCAATGGTTTTGTAGGTGGTGCTGAGGATCGTATGGTTAGGGAGAGAGTACTGCAGGAGCACAAGAGTGCAACTGAGGTCGAAACTGATGGTAAATATGTAAGTTCCCTCTCATGTCTACCAAATAACATGAGAGAAGAAGATAATGGTGTACACAGTGACTCCACAGAGACCGCATCAGACTTTGAGAATGAAACTCAAGAGGATGATGGTGTGGACTGGCACAGAACTATGGACCATAATGGCGTGCAAGGTCATAATTCAAAGTCTCAGAACCAGCCTGTCATTCAGACACCAAATCGTCTTACTTCATGCACTTTGAGCTCTCCGCAGCATCAGCAGCCTGTTATCCAGTCCCATGTCTCTAATCCTACACAAAGCCAAACTGTCATTCAGGCCCGTTTCCCCAACGGCATTCCAAACCAGCCAGTGATTCAGACACAAAAGCACCATTCAGTCCACACCCATGGCATAAACCACATCCAGGAGCAAAACTCCAATGCCTTGACCCAGGTCCATGTGCAGCCATACCTCATGCATGTAGAGAAGGAGCAAAGCAAAGCTCATTGTCTAAATGAGGGTAGCAGTGGAGGAAAGCCATTTATCCTAACAGATGATGATTCAAAACTTATCTGCAAAGGGCCTATGGATGAATCTGGATTAAAGAACTTTCCCAGTCTTTCTGCTGTTAAGAGAATTCAAGCCTCTGCACGACCTGTGTCCTCTGTAGAGGCAAACAACCCTCTGGTTACCCAGCTTCTTCAAGGCAGCCTGCCTTTGGAGAAAGTCCTTCCCCAGTCACACTCTTCAAGTAAGCTGGAGATAAATAGAATACCAGGAGCACCAGCAGGTTTGTCATCAAACCGACAGCCTGGAGGATCTCCCAGAAACATAGCTCCCCGCTTTAGACCCCCAACTGAATCAGGGGGAACCACAGAACCTGCTGGCTCAGACTTTCAGCATAAAGCCTCTTCTACTCATCAGTCACCTGTGCCTGGAAGGAATTATGGTGTCTCACCACCTGCCACTTTACAGTCGCGAATGGCATGCCTGCTTGATGAAGCCAGCTCCCGTGGCACAGTTGTTCAGCAGTTTGTTCCTCAGCAGTCTGCGAACAATGTGCCTCCTGGTGCAGTACCTGTCATCACCTCCCTCCCATCATCTTCCTCCTCAAGGCATTCAGTGGACCTGAACTCTCAAAGTGCTCAAGTTTTGGAGTCAGCTGTGATAAAAGAGCACCCCCTCCCTCAGATTTCACGTAGTGACACTCCAGAGAGGCAAGCAGCTGGTCTTCAGCAACACTCCGTTAACCATTCCCAGACAATCTGCAGAACTACACCTGATGCTCCCTCCCCTCCACATGGTGACCTTTGTCCTTCTGAAGTTGTACCTACTGTTAAGATCAGTTGGCGCCCACCGAAAACGCAGCCACTCCAACCTCAGTCCTATCAACAACAGGTCTCTCATGGGGCTAGTGTGAAAAATGAAGTCTCTCTACGCCCCTCGTGCCAGCAAGCTCTACCAAAAAATTCACAGGCTGCAATGGGTGGCAATGGCTCTGTTGTTATAACCAAAAAAGAACCCCAGAGCTCCTTGGACAGTTATACAGGAAGTGGGGGAGCCATGGAAGGACTGCTTAATATGGAAATGTCCCTTGCAAGAATGGCTAAAAAAGAGCAAGGTAGAAACCCTTTCACACGTCATACTGACTCCACAGTCTCACCTGTGTTGTCTTCTCCTTCATCTACCTCTGCCTCATCGTTTCCCTACCATCTGTATGGAAAGTTGCCTAAGTTGCAGCAGAGTGGAGGTGGAAGTGCACTGACTGGAGATACTGGAGGGGGGTCCTCATCTGGCTTCAGCTATACGGCAAATGTCTCAGTAGTGGACGGTAGTGGCTTTTCGCGCAGCATAGCAGATAGTGTGCTGCAACTGCGACCACGTGTTGGGAACACTGGAAGCCAGAGTACTGCCCTGAGTATCCAGGCATTTGCTGAAAGTGCAGCAGAGGAGGTGGCTCTTAAGTGCTCTTGCCGCCTCAAGGCCATGATTATGTGCCAGGGGTGCGGTGCCTTCTGCCATGACGATTGCATCGGCCCTTCCAAACTCTGCGTTTCCTGTCTGGTGGTTAGATAGTGTGTTACAGCACCTCTGAACTGAGTCTACAGCAGTGTTTTTGCATTGGCATCCCAAGACGTTACCTGTTCTCAGAGACCAGAGAAACATTTGGACTCCACTAAGAAAAGAATAATGGTAGAACTCTTGGTGTGAATACATGGCCTGATTTTTGATGTTGGACAAAGTAAAAACAATAGGGCTAGTAGATGCCCTGCAAGATCAAATTTAGTCTGTATTTTTGCTTCATATTTTTTTCTATTGCTGTTATGATGGTGTTATGATGTGTATTATTATTGTTGTTATTATTATTATTATTATTATAATTATTGTTGGTATTAAGTGAATTTACCTGGCACAGTTGATTGTAGATTGTGCCTTTTCTTTCTTTTTCACAAAACATTTACCTCATCTACTTGACACCAATCATTGGTTCAGTGTGAAAATGGTGGTGTTCATGTTTGCGTTTTTCCTCTCACCTACCTCTCTGAAAAAGAGAGCGTGAGGAGTTGTCTTGCGCATCTTGTCTTGCAAAGAAATATTTTTTTAAATCATTAAACAAGCCAATTCTTTTGTTATTTTGTAAGTGCTTCCTTTCCTTTTTTATTTTCTTATCCAAAGTGAAGTCCAGTCTGTACTTGGCGGTTAAGCACAGTATTCTAATCTAATAAAGCTGACAATGAACAGATTGGCTCATACATTTACTGTCCTTTTTACTTGTACTCTAAATGCTACATGATGTGATGGTATGGTGTTATGTGACTTAGGAATTTTTTCTGAACAAATGGATACACATCTTGTTTTTCCTCATAACCCCAACCACAATTCCTCACAATTTAACACACATCATTTGTAATGGTATTATTAATCAGTAGTAGAAATTTGGCTTCTGTAATCCTCTAACCTAAATCTATATTTATTTAACATTAGTATCAGTCATTGACTCTTTTAGGTGTAGCTAGTCTAACGTTAAAGAAGTTTTAATGGAGTAGCACAGTCAAGCAACTTTTTCAAGACTGGACAATCAATGAATGCTCAACATCAAAACGTCCCACTGACATAGTGAAAACATTTAATGTATGGAATGGTCAGCCTTGGACATTTTAATCACGTCTCACATCTGTATACACATTATGACTTAAATATACAGTTTCCTTCCCAGGAATATATAACAAACCCATGATATTATTTATCTATTATTTTATGTATAATTTAGAATAGTGTTTTGTGATCTTAAACAGGATGTTTTAATATAAATGTTGCAAGTTAATAATTTTGTAACTAAACAAAACATCATGTGAAGATAAGGTAGCATATGGACAAAAAAACTTCAGACATGCCTTTTAATTAGATTGTAAATGCAGCTAGGTAATTAAGTAAGAACATTTGAGGGCAAAAAAAAAACGCAATACAAAATTTTTGTGATTTAGTAGGCAGTTAGTCATCAATTTAGTGCAGTGCAACTAGTAATTGAATTTTAAACATTTTTTTTTTATTCCACTCTTATGAACATCAGAATAAAAAAGATGGTATGAAAAACACTGCGTTACTGAGTCCTCAATTTTTGTGTTGTCTGAGTTGTTTTGTACTGTATATTTAAGGAAATGCTGGAAGTTAAAATCTGTAGTAATGGCCATCGCAGGTCCATACCAGTATAGTTGACATAATTTTTATATTTCATAGTTTATTTGTTTGTCAGATTCCTGATTGTGGTTTAGATATTTCAGTACCTCTAGTCAAGAGTCTATTTCACTGATATTAAAAAGTGATAATTTCTTCCGGCTAACCATGCTGATTGTTTTAGCCATTAAAAAATGTAATTTGCGCCCATTTCTTCCAACAACGCAGGAGTCATGTCTAAGGAGGAACAGATGGACATTTTAGTTTTACTGGATGAACTGAAATAAGTCAGCTCAGTAAATTGATGCCCTACTTCTCTCTGTAATATAGAAGGTACGTCTTGAGTGGTTCTGGAAGAGGCAGACTGAGGATCCTCTCCCTCAGGAAGTTAACAGGAGCTTCTGTAACTTTTGCCTCCTTCCTCCTTCCATCCACACCTCCAGGCTCATCACCCATGCCTTGGCAAATGCCCCTGCAGTCCTCGTCATCATCATCCTCTGACTCTGATTGGTTGTTGTTGTCATCTATAGCTCTGGGGATCAGGCGACTCATGAACATATAGTGGTTGGTTAGCAGGGTGGAGTCTCGTTGTTCACGTTTCTGTTTTAGATAAGGCCTTCCTCTGGATCCCACCTTCGGAGGACGCGGCCATGAAATGGACACAGATTTCTTTAGGGTCTGCCGGATGGAAATGCGAGCCAAGTCCTGGAGGCTTCGCACTTCAAACATGGCAGCTGCATTTTACACAAAAAAAAAAAAAATTATCTTTAGTAATCACATCACCCTGGTAAAATTTCCAGCAAAAACTGGAGCCTATCCCCGAAACTATGCGTGTTGAGCAGGAATGCACCCTGGATGGAACCCCAATCCATATATACAATATAGAGTGGCCAATCCAACACCTGAAATGTTTTTGGGAGGAAATTAAAGGAGACATGGAGATGCAAAATTAGACAGGTAGTAACTGGAGCTTAGCTTTTAGCAAAAGATTCTGGAGCTGGAGGATTTTAACACCTGTGACCCTATACAAACGTGAGAAAGTTCATATTAACCTTAAACTATGCTTAGAAATGTGTTCATTCTTAGATAAATGTGAATTACGGGTGTGATGTACTTACGTAGTGGTACGGCTCTGGGTTTGCCATTTTCTCTGTGCTTTGGAAGCACAAGAGGTGCAAAGGACACAGCAATGATCTTCTTTGTCTCCCATGAGTTGTACCCTGTCCGAGTAATTTTCGTAAGCTGAACAAAAAAAAAAACTGCTTTAAGCATTAGAGACATATTGACTGAGAACTTTGTTTAAACTCAATGTTTATACTAATTTCCAATCTAGGATTTAGTTTTGTTGTAAAAACAAAAAAGAAGATATAGTTGCAAGCAATGATGACTGGGCCCAAACACCCTGCGCCATCACCTCCCAGGTGCACCGCCCAACCTGTGTGGTATTTGTGCGTGTTAAGAAGTACAAAAAGCCATCGTCGCCTGGGTGCACCTCACAACTTCACACAATATGACGTAATAGGGCTGATGTCAGCTTGGGCCCTAAATATTTGTCATGTCAACTGTGTGTGTGTGCGTGCGCGCGTGTGTGTGTAAGAGTGAGAGATGTGAGTGTGAGTGTTAACATTTGTGATGTGTGTGTAGAATAGGAGGAATTTTATGTTAAGACCTCCAAAAGCTGGTGTGTGTGTGTGTGTGTGTACATGTGTGAGTGAGAGATGTGAGTGTATGTGTCTGATGTATGAGTGTGTTCGTGTGTGTGTGTGTTAACATTTGTAATGTGTACGTGTGTAGAATAGGCTGCAGATGCTGGAAAAAAAAAGCATCAAACTATGATGTCACTGTACGTGTCACTCAATATAACGCCACACAGAAAGTTATTAATCACTTTTCAGCATAAGTTTAAGGCATCGTCACGGCTGGCCCGTTTGAGATATCAAAAATCCCTCTAAAATATTGCATCTTCAATGTCGTTAGATCACATGGGCCCGGGTTGGTGGCGATCATATAAATTCTCTAGGAGAAGTATATCAAAATCCATCGGGTTTTTTAATAATAAAAAAAAAGAGAAAGTTGTGTACCGAGTTTCGTGGTCATAGGTACAAGTGTGTATGAGCTATGCAGCAAAATCTCGTGTGGGGGCCCCTGAGGGCCCCAGGCCACGTGACTTTCAGGCATCCTAATGGCAGCAGATTCCAACCTGTCTGCCAATTTTCATGAGTTTTTGAGCATGTTAAGGCCCCTAAAAAGCCCAAAAAGGTGGAAATAAAATCTGTTGGAAAACAAGAGGGTCCTGCGCACCCTATAGTGCTTGGGTCCTAAATATAGTTGCAAGCAATGATGAGCGGGCCCAAGCTCCTGTGCCATGGTCACCCGGGCGCACCTCAAACCACGTTTGCCTTTTGAGCCTGTTAAGACCTTCAAAAAGACAAAGCACGCTAAGACCTAGACGCTGATGTCAGTAAATATGGCTAAAGGTTAAAGCATCGTCACAGCTGGACGCATCTTTCTGGTGCGTCATACAACCAGAGTGCCTTTTGAGACACTAAGACTTCTAAAAAGCCCCAGTTGCTGATGTTACTCAGTGTGGGCCCGGTTTGGTGGCGATTGTAATGCTTGGGCCCCGTCTTCATTTGTGTAGGGTGTGTGTTTAGGATATGTGTGTGTGGGTGTTATGTATGTCGGATGTGTAGTGTGTGTATTTAATAGGTCTGATGTCATAAATGTTCATTTTGCAAATGACCCAAGATATCTGACGTCTTGTTGAGTTGAGCCCATGACATGCATAGTGATAATTATTCAGCTTAAAAATAATTGTGTGTGAAAATTGTGTGTAATGTGTGTGTGAGACATGTGACTTGTTAGTGTGTGTGATGTATGAGTGTGTTTGTGCGCGTGTGTGTGTGTGTGTGTGTGTGTGAGACGAGTGAATGTGTTTGTGCATTGGTGTTTGTGTCAGTGTGAGTCTGTGTTAACATTTGCGATGTGTGTGTTAGTACAGGTGTGTGTGATGTGTGTATGTGAGACATGTGACTTGTTTGTGTGTGTATGTGTGATGTATAAGTGTGTTTGTGTGTGTTGTGTATGTGTGTGATCCATGAGTGTGTTGGTGCATGCATGTGTGTTTATGCATGCGTGCGTGTGTGTATGTGTGTGAGAGAGAGATGTGAGTGTGTGAGTGTTAACATTTGTGATGTGTGAGTATGTGGAGTAGGGGAAATTTATGTTAAGACATAATTTTGCATCCTCAGTGTATTGAGATCACATAGGCCCACTTTGTTGGCGATTGTATAAATCCCCTAGGAGGAGTATATCAAATTCCATCAGATGGGTTTTGCGAATGACCCACAATAACCGACTTCCTGTTGAGTTGAGCCCATGACATGCAATGCGAAAGTTGTTCAGCTCAATGAGCTCTAAATGTGTACAAGTGTGTATGAGCTATTCAGCAAAATCTCAAGTGAGGGCCCCTGAGGGCCCCGTGCCCCACCTAGGGCCCAGACTCAGGCATCCTAATGGCAGCAGATTCCAACGTGTCTGCAAAATTTCATGAGTGTTTAAGCATGTTAAAAAAAAATCCTTAGAAAAACAAGAGCACACTAGTGCTTGGGCCCCAATAATAACCCTTAGGAAAACAATAGAGCCCTTTACACACTATGACGACATAGGGCTGATGTCATAGTGCTTGGGCCGTAAAAAGAAAAATAATCCTTAGAAGAACAAGGGGGCCCTCACACATTTATGACATCGGCACTATTAAAACAGCATTATCAGAGCGATGCGATGATGTCAAAGTCATGTCGTCATCGTGCTGATATCATAGTGCTTGGGCACTAAAAAGACATGCAGATTATATTTAATATAAATCTTTTAAGGATTAGTGAGCAGGCAACCCAAGTAACCATTTAAGGATTGATATTTACACTTTTTTTTTTTTTTCTTTCCAATTTTCTCCCCAATATTAGTCGTAGCCAATTCCTCCCCGTCACTAGGGGGCTCCCACATTAAGGCTACTAC
>JAOVVA010000019.1:7535300-7547693 GCA_028565275.1 Leiocassis micropogon
AGATATACTGTATACATAACTCTAGCATCTAGCACCTCAATCAATAACCTGTAACATACAGAATCACTGAGTCCACAAATTCTTACAAATGATAACTTTACACATCTGGATATTATTCAGACATTTTCATTTCTGATCATTCACATATGTCAATTCAGTTGCTTAAAAAAACATTAAGAGAAGCAAAAGAAGAAAATAGTATCCTTCATGCAGAGAAAACAGTATTCGGTTTATGCTACTAAAAGTGCAGTCAGTAACTGGTACAATCATGCATACTTAGAAAATGGTGTGAGGAATATCTTCATGGTAGTTTCCTTGTTCGACCAGCAGAGGTCAGCAAAAACTAGCTTGAGAAATCGTGCTCTAAATCACAATACTCACTCACTCACTGTCTATACCGCTTTATCCTGTATACAGGGTAGCGGGGGGTGGGGGTGGGGGGGTGGCTAGAGGCCATCCCAAAAGACTTAGGGCACAAGATGGGGTATACTCTGGAGGGGGTGGCAACCCCAATTTGGGAATGCCAATTAGCCTAATCTGCATCTCTTTGGACTGTGGGAGGAAACCGGAGTAAACAGAGGAAGCCCACCAAGCACGGGGAGAACATGGAAACTCCACACAACCAGACCTGAGGCGGGAATCGAACCCATACCCTGAAGGTGCAAAGCAACAATGCTTACGCTACCCACAATAGTACCACACAATTCTGTCACCTTGTTGCGTTCCCAAAAACAAAGGCGTCTTTGATCATGTGATGCAGGTGATAGAATCTCTTTTTTTATTGTATCACCGACAGATGAACAAAGGTCTATCAATATGCAGCAGTCACTAACACAGATACATTTACAAAATAAATATTGCAACAAGAGTATCATTCGATTTTTACTTAAATATTACATAAATAATAACAATAATAATAATAATAATAATAATAAATACATCATACTGTATCTGTTCAACCCACTTCACTGTTGAGGGCGTCAAAATACTTTTATGGAAAACAAAACTCATTAAATAAAAGTGAATATTAGAAAATAATATAAAAATTGCTAAAAAATATTTGCACTTAAAAAAGAGATTAAAAATCTCTATCTTTGAAATAAATACGAAGGTTTATAAAACACTTGCAGTGGATTTCTTTTTAAATATTGCCTGTCTCAATACAAGTGGGCAACTATTCTCCTTATATTGACTGTTAAAAAGCTGCTTATAGAATTTTGTGGTTGTAAAATAAATAAGCTCTTAAATAGACAATGACGAATAAATAAACAAACAAAATAATCACTCAAGCATGAATAAATAATAAATTAAACATATCAATGATCAAATTTAAATAGTAATAACATTAACAATAAGATAACAAAACTACAAACTATTATGGAAGTGCGATATCTATGTTTTTTAAATACTATGACCATTTCTAAATGGGACAGGAACCAATTTCCACCAAACAGGAGACAACATCATCGTACATCATACAAACAACAGCAGTGCTGCAGTCTAATCATCAGCCATAAAGGGGACGCCAGAAATCCTAAAAGTACCTGCAGACATCAAATGTCGACCACACACATATATGTACCCACACACACCCACACACATGTATACACTCTGGCAGCTTGTTCATGAGAACCTCCATTCGCTGAGAAGAGTAAGAAAGGCAGACTGGGACAGATGTGAGCTGGTCACTAATAAGATGCGATCCAAAAAAAAAAAAAAGAAAACATTAAGCACTGTGCCCAACTGACTTTTTGGGTCATGTCGCAATGGTACAGCAGCAAGATTGGATTTTCAAATTTGGTCCATCTCTTCAAACTGCACAGGGCCTCACTGTGCTCTTCATCATCACATACAAAACCTGAATGTCCTTTAACAGTGCGCAAATATTGTTGGTCTGTTTTACAAGCCACAGTGTGTTCTGGTGTTCTCATGATGCTCGTGGTGTTCACGCTCCTTCCTGCTGTGTGTTTGATCCCAGCTGGTGGTTACACCTCGATGCCTTTGACGGCCTGGTTGATGGATTCGAGCAGGGCTCGGTTTGCAGGGTTCTGATAGCACTCTTTGTTGCTGAACATGTGGGTCAATGTGTCCACATAGGTATCAAAGTTCTGCTCACTGATGGGCTCCTGCTGAACAGTAATGTCACAGTTACAAAGGGCAACCAATCTCCAATCTTAATCAGTGTGTTATTTAATTTCCTTCATTTTAGTTCATTTAGTTCAAATCCTAATCTTTCCTCTTCTAAAATACACAACAGGACTACAAGTGTGCAAGCATTGTTAGAAGATCATAATGTGAATTTTTCAGGTTACGGTCAATGTGATGTTAATTCTGTGTTCCTGAATTGACACCAGATGGAAGAACCAGAGCAGAGAACCTTATTGTCCATATAACATAAGTGGACTTGCATTTTCATCATGAGGATGTTAGCACTAATCTGTCATCAATGATGTCATCATTCTACTGAATATTGGAAAATCTCCTGGCTTTTAATCACATATTGTGCTAGCATTAACATAGTGTGTCAAGATGCAGAGCTAACATGGTAACCCCCAATATTTTCACAGTAAATATATTGAATAAAAATAAACTCTGTACAGATGCCTTATTGTCAAATAAACAGATATTTAGAACGGTGAATAATAAGTTTAGATAAAGTAGGTGGTGGACAGTATGGAGAATCTCTGCTTTGTATCCAATGTGTTTGAAATGACACATCATATTGCACTGAAGATCACTAGTATACTCACCATCTGTGGGAGGCGGATGTTGGCCAAACTACGGATAAGAGCCTGGCTCAGGCCAGACAGCTCCATGAACAGAGCTTCATTTTTCTCTTCGATTAGTTTATTTTCCTCTTCCATACTCTTCAGGTTCTTCTCCATGGATGAGATCTAAAAGAGTACGTCAACAGCCGTAAGTCAATGTGGACAATCATCAAAAAACAAACAAAAAAAAAACAACAACAACAGAACACCACATTACACTTTGATTTTACATATAATTGTTCATAAATGCCCAATTTCTAGACGTTACAACATTCATGCTATTGGATGAGTTTGTTTCGGTAGACATCTACACAGCAAGATGGATGAAGAGCTCAGACAGTGCCTTCACTCAGTATGAACTGACCTGTGTATGTAGGTTAGCCATGTCTGACTCCATCTCAGAGTTTGACTCATTGAGCTCAGAGATCTCTTTGTTCAGCTGCTTTATGTCTTCATCATTATCTAGAACTGTGAAAAGATAAAGCACATTATGATAGCTGCAGGATGGATCGCTAAAAATACCACCTATCCCAAAACGTTCACTCTTCATGCCTTACCATCGCTTGCCCTGAATTTCTTGCTGATATAGTCGTCCCCAGGGAACCTCGCTCGTTTCTTGTTAGCAGAAGCTCTTGGACAACCTGACAAGCTGTGGGTATATAGGTGTAAAAATAAAATTACATAATAGTTCAGTTTGTTAAGGACAGGACTAAAACACCCTTAATATTCTAAACACAGTCTTGCTATGACTCACTGTGCTGATACCGTAGCAGTTACATCAGAGTGCAAGCCACAAATGGAACATTTAATGTTTAATGTGTTTAATATAGTAAATATATATTAAAATGTAATATTTTAATATGCATTACTATACATTTACATAATGTCTAAGCTTATAGTATGTATCACTAATTTCAAACGAAGTAATTTATTATATTCATGTGTCGCACCTGCGGTGAGTAAGGAAGCTGCCGTTGGCATGGCCGGAGCCGTCACATCCTGGAGTCGGGCAGGTGGGGCCCTCTGTCTTGAAGGACTTCCAGGAGAAAGGTGTGCCATTCAACAGCCCCTCCTTCTGTCTGCGTGCTGCCAGTGGACACCCATAGGCACTGCGATGGGTGGCGTACTTCCCACTAATATGACCCAGACTATCACAGCCAGGAACTGGGCACCTGAACGAAGACATTTACATTATTAAAGAATTGCATGGTGCATCTACCAATATAAGGTAACTTTTGTCTGATGGTCTGTAAGTTTTGTCTGATGTTATTCCCCATTTGCTCCAACATAATGTAATGCTATAAACATATATTATAAACTGTATATTTGTAAAGTCTGTGATTATTTTATTAAGGTGCAAAGCATAATGTCTCATTACCTTAAAATCATAGATCTTTATATGATGGTGATGTGGTTATTTCTCATTAAAAGAACTTACTTGATTAACTCTGAATCTTCTTTGTCATCTTTTGTAGGGGTTGTTTTCACTCCTCCCTTCTTTGCACGAGGACATCCAGACAAACTGTAAAAACCAAATGATGTATTGTTTCAAACACCTGTGACACCAGGATTTCCATGCTAGCCATAAAAATAATTTGCCAGATTTTGGTAGATTTCTGTGAAAATAATTAAAGCAATTTACCTTCTGTGTGAAGCATAGTTTCCAGTAATGTGTCCTGAACCATCACAGCCTGGGGTGGGACATCTGGAGGTCAAAAGGCTATAGGTCAGTGCAGTTAAAATATAACTATTAGAAAAACAATTCACTGAACAGTTCTGATTATTATGTTATTCTTTTTAAATTAACATTTTAATGTTGATATCATTTAAGGGATGCCAGTACTTCTTAGAGTAAACACAAGTGACTAGCTACAGTAGTAAGCCTATCTGAGAAGTTTAGTCAGTACACAGGAAAAGGTAATAAGACACAGTCAGAAAATATTTAGATGGTATATAAAAGATATATTCAGTAGAAACAGCAGGATACAGTACAGCTAAGCAGTAAAAGCAGTGTGGCAAGGATTTATTAGAGGGAGGATCAGCACAGACATACTTGAGTTCACCAGTGTGGGCAGCCATGAGGGTCCGCAGACTTTTATCAGCAAGAGGACACCCAGAGAGACTGGAAGAAGAAAGCAGGGCAGAAGAAGAAAGACGAGAAAATAGAAAGTTAAGTGCAAGATTGAAAAGAAAACTTGCTTTGGTATAAATCTGCAAGCATGGTTCGGGTTTGGCTCTGCTCTGGCCCGACATCATGTGCATTCGAATATCCACAATGGATGGTGTAGTATTAGTGAAATAGTAATAGAATAAATGGGAAAATGCATGCTATTGATGCATTTATTTATGCTGCTCATATGTGCGACAGACAGAGATGGAATGGAAAAGGTTTTAGTACAGTGTTAAGGTGAGAGAGAGAGAGAGAAAGAGAGAGAGAGAGAAAGACATGCTTTCCTAAGAACAGGTGTAGGATTAATAAGCACTATATAGTTTGGGTTATACCTGCGGTGAGATGCATAGTTTCCTGTTATATGACCACTGCCATCACATCCTGGGGTGGGACATCTGGACAAAGTTTAAGCTGGTGTTATGGTTCAGTATAATATGTTAATTAATGTCTAGTTAATAACAATTTCAGACCCATCGATTACTATGTTAATCTGGTTTTGCTGGGACTTACAGCAGGAGCTCTTTCTTGGCGTCCTTGGTTGGGAGCTTAACCTTAAAACTGGAAGTGGTAACCTCACCAGGGTATTTCCTGTCCTCCAGAGCCTCTTGTGTTACATCATCGTCTTCACCATCAGAAGAGGCATAAGACTGAGTGGTGTAATCCACCTGTAAGTTAAAACATGAGCCACAATGAATAAAGAAGATAAAAGATACAGTATTTTCAAAAGGACCAACTCCTCATATTCTCATATAGAAGGTTGGGCTGGAGTTATTTGTACTATTGTAACTACTGACATCTATTATTATTAACAGCTAATTATTATTAATGATAAAGTTCGTAGAACAACATTAACCTCCTCAGGCTCCTCCTCTTTCTGTCGGGTAGTCTTGGTGTAGTCTATTGGCCCCTCCCACTCTTCTATTTTATAGGTGTGGCCAGAGTGAGGTGAGGTGACTCCTTGTTGTTGTGAAGAAGATGACGATGAGGAAGAAGGATCGGGTGACCTCACACCCTCTCTTTTGGATTTCTTCATGCTGAGGTCGAGGGTGCCATTCTCATCAACCTCAATATCCGTATCCTAATTGTGAAAAAATGTAACCAATGCAAATGAATGATATAAAAATTCTAGAGCATCTTAAAGAACTACTGTGTACTGTGGAATCTCCCTACTTTGCTGGTCTGTTCCTGATGTTTGGTGCTGAGGTTCTCTGGCCTTTCCCAGCATCGTGTAGACAGGTTAAGGATGGCAGTGGCAGCCATGTGTGCAGCCTCGGCATCGTGGGTATAATCGTATCCACTGGAGGTGGAGGAAGAGCTGCTTTTGGTGTAGCCTCCTGATAAGTTCTGGTTCGGGGAGGAAGCTTTAGGGAATTGTTTTGCTGTTAATCAAGATAGTGACACGTATAGACAAAAATCTACTGTGAATTGAAATATCTACTACTACATTGAACTACATTGTTAACTGCCATTGGAGGTTAATATAGGCTGCTTCAGTAAAAGTGGAAAACTTACATTTGAAGGCCTTAGGTGAGGTTTCAGTGGCGGGCAACTTTGGGGCAAGCATGCGCTTCCCAAACACCTGCACATCAAAGCTTGCATAGTCAAAGGACACCTTAGAGTACTTCTCTAATTCCTTTGCCAGATTGGCGCGTGGAGTAGCTGGTCCCACATTAGGCCTGTAGCTACCATACTGAGGAATCTCCAGCTGCTTCACAAAACACATGGGCCTAGAAATGATCATAAAAATCATTTTAATCAAGTCACTTGGTAATCCCATTTTTTATACTTGATTTTATGATCCAACGATGGTATACTGAAGAAATCAACTTTAAACAGACAGCTTACCTGAGTACTCTGTCTGAGTTTGAGCTGCCAACAGCTTGCTCACTGACTGAAGCCTGGGTCTGAGATGGCTTCTCGTAACTCTTTGAGTGTTTCCCTGCAGCAGCAATTGGGCAGCCGGATAAACTGAAAAAAAAAGAAATTTATAATAATAATGTGAAAAATACAGTTTATTAGGATTGGTGAACGAATCGATTCACTGATAATATTGATTGACATACTGGAAAATAGTACCTGCGATGTGTGTTACGATTGCTGTTGACATGGCCTTGCCCATTGCAGCCAGGTGTTGGACACTTCAGCACATTCTCATGCATGGCCAAGACTAAGCAGATGGTGGAAAAAAACGTCACAGTCAGTATGAAATAAGTCTAACGGAAGACCTACACAATACATTCAAAAACATAGGCAATATAATAGTAATAGGCATCAGACTTTTTAAACCTGAAAAAAGACAATCCCCCTGATTTTAAGGGTCAACAATCAGCATGAACCTGAATTGTGTAAAATATGGACATTTAACTATCCACAAATTCATTTCTAAGTTGTTTTTAATTTGAAATATGAATAAAATAAAATAAAATAAACCCTGCACCCTGTACTCACTTTCAGGCGGTACCCTGTCCTTATGTGGGCACCCAGAAAGGCTCCGATGGTGAGGGTACAGTCCAGTCACATGACCTGTCCCATCACATCCTGGGGTCGGACACTTTACTTCCTTCTTCTCTGATCTGGATCCTTCTATTTTAAAATTAGCGAAGGAAGAAAAAAAGCAGAACACAAACAGACATCAAGGTCTCTTGTCCAAACGTAGTAGTGAAATAATTTCAAAGCAATGATGTAGAATGTAAACTTTAACTCAATGAATTAAAATTGCTGGATATGTTTCTGAAATGCTTCAGCAAATAACATAGCTCAACTAAAGGAAGACTTAAGCTGGAGCTCAGAGTTGGCTATTGTACAGATTGTTTTTCTCAATACTCCAATAGTGTGGGACAGTGTGACGGCTGTGAGATTTGAATTCAAGAAATATAAGGAAAAAAAAAAGAAAAGAAATATAATATTCAGTATAACGTACGTTATTTGAACAACATAGTAGTAACTGAGGAGACTTTTTGCCAAGCTAGCTGTCCCTTATTATATAATAGGTTCCAACCAGTACATGCTTTATCTAAGACACATAAAGTCGAACTATAAATGCTATGTCTCAGTGCAGCTGAACACACTCAAAGGAAAGCACTAACTACCCTCTTCTACATTCAGGAGCTCACATATATGAACAATTTGCTTAGCAATGTTTTGGTTGACAGAGTAGCGAGAAATGCCACCTCTCAGACTGAGAGAGAATGGACAATTTTGCTCTCTGACTGTACCTTTACCATAATATCCCCTGCGTGGTGTGTTTTCAGCCATCTTGCTGCTCCTCTCATCGGCGCTGTGGTAGCTCTGCTGTTCCGGAGATCGGCTCTCCTCAGAACTGCGTGCTGTCTGCTCAGCCTTCAGTGCAATGGCCTGTTCTAGCAGGCCCAGATTTCCCCGCGTCATGTCATACGTCTCAGACTCGTCTGTCACCTCGGACCTGTGAGACACGCTGTCTATTTCCTCATCTTCTGCTTCATCTACCTCTTCTTCCCCTTCATCCTCACCCTCATCCTCTTCCTCCTCCTCAACCTCGTCCTCGTCATCAGACTGCAGCTCTATGACCACTGTGGGCGAGGCTTTATTAGATACATCATCTCGCTCCTCTTCATCTTCATCCTCTTCTTCCTCTGCTTCCTCATCTTCGATTAAATGAGTGTCTGGTTTCTCGTCACTATTCATCCTGGCATCTGGTTCTAATACCTGAGCTGAGAGGCTGGTGGCTACAGTGCTGGGGGAGTGTCTGGGCTCTACCTGTTCCTGCTCCTCTTCCTCATCCTCCTCTTCCTCCTCCTCTTCCATTTCATCAATATCGTCTTCCTGTTCATTTGATTTCTTATCGGTGTCTTTGGCCTGGACTTTGTTGAAGTCTCCACTAAAGTACAAGTGGTCTGAATTGTTCTTCTGACTTGAGCATTGAGATTCATGCTCTTCGTCATGTTCTTCCTCTTCCTCGCCATCCTCTTCTGATAACTGCACAGGATCATCAGTGGCTTTTAGCTGCTGAGTCATTCTTTCTTCTTCCGTCATCTCTTCTGTTCCATCTCCTTCCTCTTCCTCTCCAGCCTGGATCTCTGCAGCAACTTGAAGACCATCTGCGCTTTCAGTCTCCACGGTCACTTGTTGGATGGGAGTCACTTCAGGCTCAAGGTGTTCTTTTTTGGACTCCTCTTCAGTTGCTGGAATAGAAATGTCCTTGACTGCTGTGTTTTTATCTTCGGATTCCTCTTGTGTAATTACTTCTGTAGAAACATCATGTACATGATTAGGTGCATGAAGACTAAAGGAATTACGAGAACACTATAATTAGCAATTGGGCAAAACCTCCTACCTGTCAATGGTTCTGATGTATCATCATTTTTCTTAGGCTCTTCCTCTTTCTCTGGTGTGTCTTCATCAGACTCTACTGCTTCGTCCTTTGGTTCAGTTTCACTGTTCGTATCACTGTCTGCATTGAAACCATCATCCATTGCCAGCTTCAGGGGATTGGGCCTCTTCTTAGAGACTGACTGATTCTCTTCTGCTTCCTGGAGTTTCCTCTTTTTTGCTAATGGACAACCCAATGCACTGTGGAACATATACATCATCACAGTTACTAGTATCAATGCAACATGTAGTGATTCATTTGACATTGTCAATATTGGCTTATTTTTTTTATTTAATGGTACCTTCTATGTCGGGCATATTTTCCACTGACATGACCCAAACCATCACACCCTGGAGTCGGACAACTAATAATATAAAAACATAAACATTAGTTTATCAGTAATAGTCATTCAGTATGTCTCATTCATTTAAATTTGTTATAGAATAACATACCAGCTACAAACCATAAAAAGAAAAACCCACACACATACCTGTATTCTTGTCCCACAAGCTCAAGAGGAACTAGGATAGAAAAGAGAAAGAGATTCCTTATATTTTTATACTAAAAGATTTAGCACATGTATCACATGACTTGCATGTATCATATTACACATATATAGTAGCTTGCAGGTTTGACATAAATAGGCTAGACAGATCGAAGATATGTCTTTGCTTTTTCGGTGTCATGTTACATATAGTGAACTATCCTCACCTCTGATGCCTTTTGAGCGGGTCCGTGTCCTTTTCTCCTCTGTGTCTTGGCTCATCTAGAGTACAAGAACATACAAACATTTGCCTTTAATACTTCAGTGCATTGTCTTTTTCTAATTTCACTGTTTTACTGTGTAATTTTCAGGGTATTTTGTTAATGTTGTTATTACAGCCATTTAAAACCATATATTTTTTTGGTAACTGGATCTCTATTCTGTCCTTATTCTGTGAAATATCTAATGTTCACTAAGCAGTGAGAAGCTAAAGTAACTAGATAGCTCTATGTATCCTTTAAACTCTGTGAAACAGCAAAATCAATAATACACTTCCAATAAGTTCCTTTGAGATGAACAGCATGACCCAGCAAGAGGATTAGGGGGAGGATGTGGGAGAGAAAGTATGAGAAAAAAAAATACTCAGTGCACAAGGGAAGCAATGAGTTGGGAAAAAAACTGAGTTGGAAAATAAACTGAATAATAATTTGAAATAGAAAGAACAGTGCAAAATCAGTATAGGTTAAAAATATTAGATTACAATGAAGTTGTAGCACTTGATACTGAAAGGGTAAGAAAAATAACTCCAGGTTATTTACTGCATGATAGCTCCCATTATGGCAAATAAAAAAGGAAACAGCTCATTCCTGGGGGAATAAAGAGACATCCATATCAACATATTCATAATAAAAGCCTGTCTATATCTCACTTTTATTCTTTTGCTCCTCTTGCTTTCCCAGCTGCTGATCCGGTCCCCTTTTGTCCACCTCTGATTCAGCAGCTGCCCGTGGAACTCATTCTCTACAGGGAAAAGCATAGGCAACATATTATGTCACATTGTGTAGTATTTACACAACCAAGTACAAAGTACAAGTCTTTTATATTACTGGAATATTTGACTATCAAATTTAGAATGGTATATTGATGATTAGCAGGCTTAAACACTTATCATTCAAACTTATATAGAAAAGTAGGAATAACTTTGAAAAATGTTGTTAAAAATTAATACTTTAAAAGTTTCTTCAGTAAGCAAGAGTCACTGTCTGTGTGTCTTTGTGACTAGAGGTGACTATTTCCCTCTCCATTCCTTTGAGATCTCCTGAAATAGAGCATTTTTGTCTGTTTTAATAGCTAGCACTACAGTTCGTATATACTTTGGGGTCCCTGATTACTCTAAGGAGGTCAGGAAAGAGACATGTAAGGTGACCTTCCAGACAGGCACTTTGCAGTATTCCACTACAAAAAGTAGATATCAACAAAATGTTTTGTTCTTATACCAAAATTATATGAACTTTCTAATAATTGCTATGGGTTAAAGTAACCTGTAAGATGAAGAATAAGATTGACCAAAAAGTTTGGCATATTTCTTAAACAGATCACAAAAGGTAGCATTTTATGAATTTATTCTATAACGACCAAGGAGCATTGGTGATTCAATGGTAGGTTTCTCGCCTGCAATGAGGAAGGCCCAGGTGGCCAAACCTCAGCCACTGTATGCAACGCAGGTCCCAAGCCTGGAAAAATTGGGAGGGTTGCATCAGGAAGGGCATCTGGTGTAAAACCTGTGCCAGTTTGTGTGTGGATCGGATGGTCCGCTGTGGCAACCCTCTGACGGGAGCAGCTGAAAGGCTAAATTCCAGGAGTTCTCCAAGGAATAGAGAAGGAAATAGCTAGCTCTAGTCACAAAGGCACACTGACAGTGACTCTTGTGTACTAAACAAACTACTAAAGTACTCTATTTAACAATATTTTTATATTCCAAAGTTATTCCTACCTTTGTACATTATTAATTGATAGACAATCAGTGTTTAAGCCTGCTCATCATCAGCCTACATTTCATCGTCAAATATCCCAGTATTTTCAGGGTCATTCTATAATGACCCACATTTAACGACAATTTCGATTTTAAACAAAAACTCTGGATTTCTGAGATTATGCAACTATAAAACAATTTTAGGCATTGTCATGTACGTCTGCCATGACCTAAGATTTATGATTTGAGATTTCTATATAAATCACAATAATTAGCTGGGTCTCAGATTGCACACTTTGACCTAGTCTACCGAGTCTACATCTTAACTGGTTCTACGTAGTAATAAAAAACACCAGTGTGATGAGTATGTTAACACATTTCCAAAGAGTTAAAACGCATACTGTGTAAACTGTATTTCTCAGTGTTATATGAAAAGCAATCTTATCTAACGAAATATTGCCCACTAAGTTACATGGGCTGATATTTCTCAGTGGGAACATATTCGACAGATATGTATGCTTAATACAGCTACTAATACACAGTTCAGGACTCTTCCGGGTTGTCGTTAGGGAGGGCGTGGCCTCTCCGGGAGGGGGGGGGGGGGGGGCCAACTAGTGCACGCGCACTTCTGAATGGAAAGCGTTCCGTGTG
>JAOVVA010000019.1:7547793-7574746 GCA_028565275.1 Leiocassis micropogon
CTGGTGCTCTCATGGAGGAGGGTGGGGGGTATCCCCAGAGAAATATACCACCATTACACACACACACACACACACACTTTGTCCTTTAAACTTTTTAAAAAATAATTTCTCACGGCTCATAAGAGTCACCAAACAGGATCTGACACTTACATGATTATTATATACAAGACACAAAACCGCCCTGATTCCACTTCCGGTTCAATTACATTCTGTATACTAAACAACTGAGCAATAGCCCGGTGTTTTTTTGTATACTACTTTGTCATGTCGCTGTGTAAAAAGAAATCCAATGGTTGGCAATTTTATGCACATGCACAGACCTGCAGAAAAAAAGTAACGAGTGTTTTAATATGAACCTGGAATCCTAAAAAGCAAGCAAAACTCCAGACAAGTATAAGATAGTGTACAAAATGATATACCTCCAATAGAGTAGGCTAATGGACACACCATGGGCCTTTAAATGACTTTTATCATCCCGACATCAAAAAAAAAAAAGTCCATTAGGCCTGCAAGCCAAGCCAACATGGTGGAGATGAGCAAGTACCCTAATGGAAACACGAATCTGATCATAACTACTTTATAACCACATAACCAGAACGAGCATTTAGTAGGAAAACACCTATGTTCACGATGCAGTGAAATGCGTTCATTTAAAAGCGCTAGATATAAATTAAGGAGGAGCTCTAGTGAAATTTAATAACTGTAATAAAATGTATAATAATGAGGATCTAACAAACTGGAATATGGAGGTCTAACAATTTGAAATAATAATTAGGCTAATAAAATAACCAAGCATGTGAGAGACATAGCCTAAAAAAGTGATGTAAACATTTTAAGTAATCAAAAACCCAATAATTCTATTAAATCCTGGCAAATTACAAAATCCAATGGAAAGCAGTTTAAATTTATTTATTTGTTGGTCATATGCATTTCTATAGCATCATATAAAGAAGCCACATTACAGACAAATAACAACGTCTTCGAAGCCGAACAAACTTCACCAGGTTGTGTTGTCTTTGATGCCTTGGATCTACTTTAATCTCGCATTGCTCACATCATGAACAAATTCTCTGACAGCAGCTATTTCAGGCCCGTTTGTTTCTCCGAAAGTAGCACACAACAAACCAACAATCTGACTTCTTCGACACATAGATATAATGATTAAACACAAACAATATTTCAAATTACACCTTCATTAGGTAGACAGCGCATAGCAAGTCGGTATTATGGTATAACCCGTTAGTTTTTATTAAGCTCAAAATATGTTACTGCACTTCAGCATACTGCTTACAAAATAAAAACGAGGCAGGAGAAAACCAGGTCGAAACATGTCTCTTTAAAAGATTACGGAGCCGGCGTCCATTATACGACAACAACCGAGCGCGACGGATAGGGAGAAGATTAACCACCGACTGAAAACGCAAACATTTTTTTTTACAATCAGCATTCATAACCCGCATTTCAGGAATAGATTACCGCAAGCTTTGCTTTGCTCCCGACGATGAGATGCAAGCGGCCTTTTGCTCTTTGTAGCTGTAACTTCAGTGTTGTTCCTCTTCGCCTTTTCATAAAAGCCCTGACCGTTACAAACCGTAAATAATCCGAATAGGACTCGTCCAAAACCTCAGCGTATTAGAATTTTGGTCGTTTATACCCAAATCTGTCGCATGGATATGACCATATAGGCGTCAAAACATTTCTATATATCGTTTGTCGGCGAGAATAATATGAACTTACCTTTAGCTCAAAGGCCCATTGTTCACCCCTCCTCTACCCATTGCTGTGACATCATCATAGTAAATTGTACAATACGGGAGGGGGTGGACTCTATCATACCCCCCATACACGCACGCACGTACACACACACACACACACACACCTTAAAAATCTTATATAAACACATCTAGAGAACGGTCTTTGACCTGATTAAAAAAAAAAAGCATATGCGACATTACTACATTATAAAATATTGTAAAAAAAAAAAAACATATACGATATAAAATAATCATGCACACATCATTCTCTTATGATTACAGTGCCATAATTATAAAACCTTGTGCACTCCGTTGTATTTTTTCAGACTATTTTTTTAAGTTCAGCACTGTAGACAGCTCAAGTTATTTCAGCACCTTGGACAGGAGCTCTTTTCAACAACAGCTTCCTGTGAGGCACAAAGCATCATTGCAACGCAGACTGTACTGCTTTTCCTCTAATGCTGCACAGAGAATTGGAATATTACATTACTCTGCGCGACTGTTCACTCTAGAGAGGAAAAAAGTTGAATCTTTTCCATCACCAACAAACATTTTAACCAAATTACCAGCAGATGATTAGATGTATCACTGCAGTGTTGCATGCGTATATGTTTTTTTAATTCATTTAAAAGGGGTTTGCGACCTTTAAAAAACATGAGGCTGGGACTACTTTATCATGCGCAGTAATACATTTGATTCATAGGAGACCTAGATTTAGCAACACGAATAAAGCACAGTGACAGGGAAATAGAATCAAATACACTTTGGAACATTTTATTTAATGCTTGTTACGATTATGCTTTGAGATATGTTGAACTCATTGGTGTAATCACTAGTGCCTGTTTTACATTGTATAATACTATGTATTTTTATAAGAAAATAGATAGCCTAGTATTCAAATACATAGGCTATGTACTATCTCTAAAACTATTGCAAGGTCCAAGGTGTGCGCAAATTCTGATTTCTCATTAAAGGGTCAGAAATGAGGAGAAATAAGTGTAGCAGAGATGCAAGATGAGAATAAAACCACAAGAAAAAAAAAATAAACAAGATTTTGTTGTAAACCAGGGTTGTATGTGCTTCGAAATATATTAATAAGTTTTTGGGAAAAGTATCTCTCGTGACCTCTTCAGCATGTTCCTGCATATTTAATCGGGCCAAAGTTCTTCGGTTACCAGCTGGAACTTAGTTCAACCCGGTCTCATCCTAAACCTTGCTACAGATGGACAGCCGTGTTTGCTCCAGCATACAATTAACTTCGCAGTCTGTTTCTCAGGGCCAGGCACCGTGTATAAATATTACATACGTGCCAGCTGAGCGAATAAGGAGCCCATAGCCCTATATACTCCCCCCCCCTCTCTATGGACAGATGGACTGATCTAAGTCCCTCCCTCGTACAAACTTTTTAACAGTGGACCGAAGTCCCCACAGAGCTGAGACACAAAATCCCCTTTGGGAACAAAAGTTCCCTTTGTTTGTGAACTGTCTGGACGGTCATTTGTGTTGTGAAAGTAAAAAAAACCAAAAACAACTAAGACTCTGTCTGAGGCAGACAGATAAAGTTATATAGTTGTAGCAAAATATGTATACAGGATTTTTTTTATTATAGATCTATACATCTTCAAAAAATAGCACTACGACGCTGTGAACTATTGCAATATCACTATTGTTTAAACTGTTGATGTGGCTCATTAGAAAAAACCACAATACATAAACAGACATAGTTAATTCAAAAGAAAAAAATCTCTCTATTCTTACGTGGCAAAAGTCTACTTATATATTTCTTAATGACTGCTCCTGTGTAGTGTAGAATGAATCGAAATCATTTCTGTCAAATCACACCAAAGCATTGTTACAAACCCGGAAGTGCACGAATACGGTTAAAACGAAAAAGTTAAAACATTATAGCAGTTTACTCACCGAGAAAAGTTTTACACAGCTTCATCTTGGCTGTGATTTTGCCTCTCCTCGCACTCTTACAGCTTTGAAACTCCGTCAACTTTGTTTCCTGAGAGAAAGTATAACTTGAAGAAAAACTTGCCGGACTGTGAAGACTTCACCGAGCTAACCAATCAGATCCTTCCTACGTCATGGTTGTCCTTGAGGAGAGCCAATCAGATGCATCCTGAGCTCGAGAGCTCCCCAAACAAGCAAACAAAGGCCATTGAAAACGAAAACAAAAGAGTGCAGGCTGGCTCTGTTCAAAAGCAGACATACGGCAAAGGGGAACCACTTCTCTATTCATCTGTCACAACTCCCACCGAATAGTTGCAGAGAAAACTTTTGGGTAAAGTTTCTCCAGTGTTCTCTATCCAGTTTCCAAAATAATGTTTCATTATAATAATTATCTAAATAAATAGCAAAAAAAAAGACAAATCAAAGATCTTTCATATTTGTTTAAATTTACAATGTGGTTTAAAGTGCTATACTGAAACTACAGACCCATTCAAAAGTATTAGAACAGCAAGACCAATCCTTTTGTTTTTGTTATACAGGGAACATAACAGCAGGTGTAGTCAGAAACATGGTTATAAAAGAGGCCAAAACAGCAGCTCAGCAACATCACCAGCAATTTCCACAAGGCACTGGTGAAGCGACACCTATACACCCTTCAAAGAAAACTTTGAGAGTAGAAACATTGAGGCCATTCCACATGATGCAAAACACCCAACAGCAGTAACAATCAAGGGACCAGATTTGCAAAAGAAATACTGAGGTGAGTCACAAAAGATCTGTAGCCAAGGTTAATCTCTACCAAAGGGATGCAAAGACTGAGATATGGAGGGAAAAAAAGCATCTGAACATAATCCAGAGCATAAAAGCTCATCTGTTTTGCATGGTGGATGTCATGGCTTGGGGCTGCTTCTGGAAAAGAATGAATTCAGGAAAAACTAGAGAAACGTTTTTGTCTACCAATTTGCAGAGAAATGCATCCTATCCAATTACGAATAATGTCAAACACTGTAAACACAACAACGGACTTAATTAGGGGAAGTAAAAAGATTTTGGACTGGACAAGTCAATCAGCAGACTTTAACTCAATTTAGCCTGCATTTCACCTCCTGAAAAGGAGACTGAAGGAAGAAACCCCGACAATCCACAACAACTGTAGAAAAGCACCAGAAAAAGCCTTACAAATGAAAGTAATTTTAAAAGTGTGTATATAACTAGTATATTAATATATTAATAAACTTCTGTAGTATACTTTGGTATATAGTATAGTCAAATGTATGTAGTTTTTGTATATACAATTATACTAATTTATGTATAAGAGCAAAAATATTGAATATAAATTAACAAAAAAAAATGTTCTCTTGGAATTATCTGACATTTCTGTCAAAATGGAGTTATTCAAATTTTCTTATTCACTGAGAATGTATTACCATAATTAGTTGTGTTTTTTTCAACACTTTATTTGTAGAATAAATTGGCAAGCCACAGTTTTGTGTAAGTGCCAAAACTTTGAATCACAATCTCTCATATCCGCTCACAATGCAGAGAGAACCTTATAATTCCAAGGGAACGATTTATATACTGAATAAATATGCTGTATATAACGAGGCTAGTAAACACAAATAATCATACAAGCCCAACAGACCTGGGTAAAATTTGTGATCTTTGAATCTAAGTGATTTTCTAACAGAAAGACTTTAATCCATTTAAATATTTGATAGAAAAAATATTTTTGGTTTGGAAATCTGAAAATTTCATTATCTTTACATTTATTTATTCATTTATTACAGAAAGTTGGTCTTGAGAATGCAATGTACAGTAAATCTGTCACTACAGGAAATACACACACTGATGTAGAATTTAGAAAATTGTAAAATAAATAAAAAAATGTAATGTTTAACATGAATTTTGTGAGGTCACCATTTAAATGTAAACAATTTTTTGATGTTGACCATGTTAATGTCTAACATGGATCATAAGTTTTTGCAGAAACTTTGTAGAGTCAGCTCAACACACACTGTCATTGAAGCAGAAAAGGGACATAATGTACCATATAAGTATGAAGATAGTCAGAACTCTTGTAATACTTATAAATATATCTAAGAATTTACTCAAGATTCTAATTTAAGTTATTGCTTATAATATCAATTGTAATGTAAAACCTTGTTTTAAATTAAAAATAAAGGTCAATGAGAAGGAGTTGGTGGTCTCAGACTTTTGGACCCCACTGTATAGTATATCATTGTACCTGTGTTGAATTAAATGGGATCGTTCATAAAATGTGCTTATTATACAGTATGTATGTATATGTAGTTGTGTATGTTCAACTTTTTATAGTTTTAAATGGTTAAAATGGGTACAGAACTGTGATGGATTATTATAATTGCATGCAACTAACAAAAGAACTGCATTATATATAGTGCAAGAGATCACATTGACATAGCTTAATATTAGGAAGTGGAAAAACATTTCTCCTTTTCTGCCATGACAGTCCTGACTTTAAAAGATGTCTCTATCAGCCAGTTAATTAACCAATCAAGCATTTAACAAGATTTCCATTGAAAGCAATAGTATTGGATATTTACTCACTCTCTCTTTCTCACAATCTTAATCTGCTCTCTCTATCTTACACACACTCACACACGCACGCACACCCTCCATTAGCCCAGTGCAGAGGCATATGTGCTGAGGTACTGAGGTATCCCCAGTCCATGAGCTAAACTCTCAGCTCCCCATGACAGATGGCCCTGCTGATAATGATGCCAGCATACCCCCCTTCCTGTTGTTGCCATAGTGAGGGAGGAGTGGGGGAGACTAAAGCATGGAAAGAGCCAGGGGGCGCTTATTAAGGCATCCACACTTAGTGGACACCAGGCCTGCAGAAAGTCTACAAAGCTTTCAGAGCCTGATTTTTAAAAGAGTTTTGGAAATGAAGGTGTGAGGGTGTGGGCCTGAGTACAGCTGCCCTTCTCAGACTCCTTTGTTTCTTCACATGTAGCTGCAGAAATGAAGGGTTAGCACCATGCAGCAGAGACACAATTAAATATGTCTCTTCTGAGGACTTATCTATCCAGGCAGATTTAAAATGTAAAAATCTACTATATGGAATGATTCGAAAGAGTTTCTAAAGCAACGAGATAAAAAAACAACTAATTTATTTTAGTTGTTTCATATAAATCAGAGCAATTTGATTCCACAAATCAAATTGCTCAATTTGATTCCAAACATATCAAATAACACAAATGTTCTGTTAAAATAGTGACAAGATAAAAGGTTAGCAACTAACTAAAAACTTAGCGCATAAATGTACGTACATCTTTTGTTAAAAGGTTCTCTGGTTACTGAATTCAAATTAAGCAGCTGATGTTTTCCGATTTAATCTCTGACTTTAGGATGTCTGTGTACCTGCCACATTTAAAATTGGAATTTTTATATATTCAATTTGATTTAATGAATATTTAATGAAAATAGAGACCAAAAATGTGCATTTTAAAGAGTTAAAACACAATCAAAATTAGTACATTTGTTAAAAATATTATAAAAAATAAAGCAGTAAGAAGTAGAAGAAGAAGAAAAGAAAGAAGAACATTCTCAGTAATCTTAGCGATTTCGGAAGAATGAATGGCATTACATGTCACAACAACAGAAAGTTTACTTCGATATACTGTATTTCACTGTAGAAGTAAACTTAAGTTGTGTAGTTTGCTTTCTGTTGTATATTAAAAGTTATGGGTAGTAATTAGATTTTAGATCAGATTTTTTTTTTTTTTTTTAGATTTAAATCAGATTTACTTTGTAACTAATTTGCTAAGTAACAAGTAGAATTGTTATTGATTTTTTTTTTTTTGCTTACACATAATGCATATAATTACCAGATTCTTTTTTATTTGTAACTACAAAAATTTCAATACTGGTTAAATTATATGAAAACTTATTCTAAGGTAACTTATACTAAAACTTTAGTTACTAAAACTACTAAATGTACAAAAAGCTAGATTTTAATCAAGTAAATATTGTATAATGATAGAATATAAACTAAGGAAATAAAAATTATATATACTTTGTACTGTTATAAACATTTTTTTTTACAATATATACAGTTTATTTAACAGCATTGTTATTAATTTGTACACTTCATCTATGTCTTTTTCAATATTACTATTACTACTACTATTTTATTGTTCTTCTTATTCTTATTATTATTTTTATTATTATAAATGATATTATTATTATTATCTTGGGTGACAAGTCGGCAGCTGAACTCCACCTAAGTCGGGGATTTGCCAGTCTAGGTAGGAGTTGAGGTCCAAGTCAGTAACTCCACTTCACTCTCTTTCCTCCTTTCTCTCTGTTTTACATACACACACACACAGACACACGCAGACATACACACAGACACACAAACACACACATAAATACACAGACACACTGCCACCATTAAAATAACAAAGGATGTCCACACTTTGGGGCGGAGCTAAGAGGCCGATTTCCAGGCCACTGAGCTAGAGGCTCCCTAAATAAGCTTTTTGTGTGTGTGTGTGTGTGTGTATGTATGTGTGCGTGTTAGTGTGAAAAAGCACTACTTGGCACAGCTGTGACCCTGGAGGCAGATATCAAGCGAGTACACCTAGTCTCTTCTGAAAGATTGTTGTTAAAAATAGTGGAGGAGGAAGTTTTAACAGTCCAAAGTTCCACATATTTTGCACATCCAGTCAATTTAGCTTCATGAAAATGAAACCTCTTGCATAATATTGATAGAAATGTTTATTAATTAACACCAACATTCCATAATGATTCTGACAGGATAGTTTGATGATAAATGCATACTTAATTTTCCTAAAAATCTGGCAGAAAAAAAAGGATTTACAACATAAAGGTGCGATGTATGTCATCAAAATGCACTGCGTTAGGTTGCGGATACACAATGAAATTTTACCATGGGCAGAAGAAACAGATGTCTTATTTATTATTCAGCTTACCAACTTTACAGAAATGAGGGCAGGGACAAATTTCAAAACCTCCATATAAACTTAGAGAGTTTGAAAAAAAGAAAAGTTCTCGACTACAGTCATGCCAAGATGATGATTTTGTGCTAAGCCCTTTGAGCTGCTAAGCTCTGGGAAAATCAGCCTAGCAGATGTCGTAAAGTATAGGTTTTCTTGTCTCAGGGAGAGAATAAGACAAAAGTGTCTGAAGAAGCAGGGGACAAGCTCCTTTCAGACTTCTCAGCCCCTCCTGCTTGCTCTCTTTGCACAAGACAATCTCCCTTCATCTCTTGCCTCTCCTCCACCTGCTCCTGCAACCCCCCTATTCCTCTCCACTAATTAAACACACTCACTTTCTGGACACAAGTCAAGCCTTGATTAGTCAATTTACCCCCCCAGTATGATGAATAACTTCACCCCCGCAACATGCACGGCCCGCAACATGCACGGCTTTCAACACTCGGCCCATCTGCAGTAAGTCTCAGCTATGCAATTACATAATCCTGCATCACCAGCCCCGTTAAATTTAATGATCCCAAAAGTGCTAATAGCATTTTGAGAGGGAGCAGGCAATCAATGAAACACTCAAACACTCCCCACCAACACATCTCTCACTCTTTCTGAGAAATCCATGGTAATCGATATGGCACCTGTGCCTTTTGGTGTCGGGAAGGTCACCATGACGCTAAGAACCATAGCTACAAATGATGGGCTTGTCAGCAAGTCTCTTGCCTGGGCCCATCGTCAGGCCTGCCCTTCCCCCACCCTTTCAGCTCTATAGTAAGACTGTCTGGGCATCTGTATGCAAATAGTGCTAGTGGTATAGAAACTATACATCATACTGTGTAGGGTTTCAACTCACATCTGCTACAGGGTGCAACTTAGTGCTATGTAGCAACCATCAGCAGCTGATTTGTTGCTGTGAAAATTCCTGTTCGCTCTTACACATACCATCTGTAAGTTTTTCTTGAGTGATTCTAAAAAAAAAAAAAAAAAACACTTAACAGCACTCCTAGCTCTCCCATAGTTAATGCAAGACACATAGACATGGTGTTAAAAAGCCTCCACATGCCTGCATTTTAAAATTCCTTTTGATGGCCTTTCATTTTCATATTCATTAATTACATTTTAATGGAACGAGTCTGCCATTTCGAGTACCAGTCTCGACTGGAATTTGACTGCATGCCTATTAATGCTCAGTAATTAGATTTTAAACCGACAGAAACATCAGTGTGACCAAGTGACAACAAGAGTCACACCGGGGCTTGTGGCCCCCTGTTAGCATGTGAACTTTTTTTCAGGTCTTGTGACTACAGAGCAAAGGAAAGCTGCTTCACTCTGGGACAGCTTGACACCACTGGTCACTGCTGACCTCTGACCTCAGAAGGTGTATGGCACACACAGGACATGACCCTGATGACCCCCTGTTTCTTCTTCTATAGGGGCAGGTGCTGGAAAGAATCCGATCACTAAGAGAGATAAGAACATTCACTGTCGGTGAACAGCACTCAGAAGCAGCACACGTGCCATTTTCCCCAGAGACTAAAGTTTTTGTCAGATGACATTAAAAATATGAAGCCATTAGTTTAATTTAAAGGTGAACAACTTAAGTAAAGTTCTACTGTAAGGCTATAACTTTGTTCCACACTTCTTAATTTGGGCTTTAATGTTCATGCAGTTATGTCCATAAGTATTTGAACAGGGACACAATTTTCATATTTTTGCAAATTCAAATTTCCTCCCTGAAGCTGCTTTGCCAGGTCTTTACTTACATAATTCTTTTGATTGTGTAAAGCTGCTTTGCGACAATGTCAATTGTTAAAATCACTATACTAATAAAATTGAATTGAATTGAATTAAATTTACTGTACCCGGCGTCAGTTGCTGTTTTTTCATTTGGCCTTTAAGTAAAAATCATGCTCAATCGGATGGGTGACCAATCCGCCCCTTTAAGACGATTCCACTTTTTTGCCTTGGGTTGTTTTTGCGGTGCATTCTAGGTCATTATCCAACTGTACTTACAACAGTACAACTGTCATACAACTGTCAGAAGTCACATCATCAGTATACACCAGTGACCCAGTTCTATTGGTGCCAAAGCCTACACCATGTTTGACACATTATGTAGTATGCATTGGATCATGAGCCTTTCCTTTCCATGTTCATACTCTTCTAATCATTCTGCTACAAGTTAATCTTACATAAGAATTGGACAAGCTTCTTTTTTTCTTTTATAGCAAAGTCTAATCTGGCCTTTCTGTACTTGAGTGTAACCAGTGGATCTTGAGCTAAACCATATTTAATTACATTCATGAAAGTGTCTCGTGATTTTACACTTTAACAATGATACGCTTACATCCTTAAGAGTTTTCCTGACTTGGCTAGATGTTGTGAATGGTTATGTCTTTCCAATTAATAATTTTTTAATGTCTTAGTTGTCCTTTCATGGCATATGGTGTTGCTGAGCTCACCAGTGCATTCCATCTTTTTACAAATGTGCCAAATGACTGATCTGGCCACTCTCTGCTATCTCTCTGATAAGTCTGTTTTGTTTTTTCAACATGATGCAAACCCAACACTTGAATCAACTTCAGACCATTTATTTCCTCACTTTGTGAAACAGGCCCCACATTGCTGTCAAACTGTTTATCAGTACTATGTTGTCTGATTACATTTGAACCTGAAAAAATGGTTGAAAAAAAATCCTAAACAGTTGAAACAATATTTTTGTTAAACCACTTAAGCTTTTGAGACCTAAATGACTTCAATGTTTACATATGAGGATATGGAATTTTCTCAAAACTACATTGTCTATACTGTATATCATTATAAGAGCTTTATATGAGGGTCACTTGGTATAAAGTGTTTCTCTTTGAAGATATGGATTTAACTTGCATTATCAGGTGCTATAAAAGAGAAACAGTGAGGAGGAGAAAATGCAATGAGGACAAATTAATGCTGAAAGTCTACATTTAAATCACATCTTGATCTCAAATCTGGTTGTGTACAGACACAAAAATACAATTGTGTCGCTGTCCAAATACTTATGAACCTGTCTGTAAATGTTCTGAAAGTCACAAAGATACATCTATCTCAAGACTGCTCTGTATTTCCACTGCATGTTTCATCTTTATTAGTGGCCATGTGAGTGTCTTTACACAAATTTGCATACACTCACACACATTCATTTAGTCACATTTGCTGGATGAGAGAGATAAGACCACAGCAGCTGAAATCTGGCTTTGCACAGTATTGCCGGCGCTGAGAGAGTCAGAGGTGGCAATCTGTAGGAGAGACCACCCGAGGTAAACTCATTAAGGACCCAATAAAAACCTTCTGTTAGGATGACAGGACTCTTAGAGATACTCCACCGTCAAAGCACACAACAACAAGAGCGGCCAAAGGAGATACCGGCAAACAAAAGAGCCCTCTAATTAGCAGCACACACCCTTGTCACATATGCTCCTGAAACAGAGAATGAGGGAACAGGGAAGAGGGGGAAAAAAGATGTAGAAGAGGAGAGAAACAGCCCTGGGCATATAGACAGCAGGGCCACTGAATGACTCCTGTACCATAAAGTTAACACAATAGGACCTGGGAGCATATCATTGTGACCGCTGCACTTAGATAAGGGCACATGCAGTGTCAGGCCATTTAAACTCATTTCTTCAGAGTGTAAAAAAACACAAGTCTAGTGATAAAATAGAGTTAATTCAAGCTCTATTTATTTATTTATTTATCTATTTATTAGCCATTTATTCATAGCCAAACAGCATACATAACAGCAGTCTTATATTTCACAATATTTGAAATTAGCATGTTATTAGTGCTCTCATATACCTCCCCATGTTAATGTGCTACCTGCTTCTTCTTAACGATCGGGTGGAAATGAGCAAACTATATGCTCTGTCATTGCAGTACTTTAAGGTTAAATGGATGAGTGCAATTGTACTGCTGTAATCATAATAAAACCATAATTGTTTTTTTCCTACACTAAATTCTTAGTAAGAAATAGCATGCTCTACAGTATTAAATCTCTGTAATAAATTGAAGATGTAAAGGCAATGGTTGGTAGCAATTGCATGTGATATACATATACTGTAGATACAAGCTGCTATAGCAAGTAGATAATGTTCAGTGATACATGTACTGTAAGGAGCATATTTGTTAGACAGCTAATCATGTAGCTGGTAGCATTTAGAAATTTAACACTAGCTACTTAGCTAACAAGCTACCGAAACTCCTACAGCAATTAGGTAAGATATGTTTTAAGATAACATCATCTTTTTTTAAACATTGTGTGTAAAAAAAACTTACTTGCTTAATTAACTTAAGAACACAATAGAATATTTTCAGATTATGTCATTTCTTTGATCGCTACTTGTACTCAAGTAAACCAGTACTATTGTAACAGTATATTAAGTGGTAAGTCACGGATTTGTACTTTTTGCACCACTGTTAACATCTACTCTTACTACAAATGTATTTGACTCCTAATTTAAATATTTTTTTATCATAACTTGAGAAATATTCTCTGGCAATGTGGATCTTATTATTTTATATTTGACACCATGTACTACATTGTAAATTATGTAATGTAACAACATAATTTTATTATCTCTTTTTTAAGGGTTGCCACATTGGATCATTTAATCTGCAAGTTAATGGCAGAGGTTTTATGCTGGATACCCTTTCTGACACAACACACCCATTCTCCTGGGCTTGGGATCAGCACTGAGTATGCCCTGCATACCCAGGGGCTGGGTATTGTATGGGCATAGTGTTAAGGGCCTTGCAACCTGTGGTAACCTGGTGGTGGGACTCAAACCCATGAGCCCCAATCAGCAACCTAGAGCCTCAATGACTCCCAGAGGTGGATGGTAACAAATTACATTTACTTGTGTTACTGTAATTGAGTAGTTTTTTTTTGTGTACTTCTACTTTTTAAAGTAGTTTTTAAAATCTGTAATTTTACTTTTACTTAAGTAGGTTTTGTTTGAAGTATTGTACTTTGCTACATTTTAAATCATATTCATTACTGAGTAAAAAAAAATAAAAAAATTTAATAATGCAACGGGGAAGGAAAAAAATTGCACCCAGGAAACCACTGCACTGATTGATTGATGGGCGGGGAGAACAAATGCGCCAAATTCACAAGAACGATGGAGATGGACAAAGCAGATGAAAGCAAAATGCCATTAAATTCTTATGAAGCAAACCCCTGGCCATATTTAAGTGACCACTTTAATTTTAAGCACAAAAAAGGCAACAGCTTTATTATGCAAAGGTGTTCCTTCAATTAAAAACAACTAGTTTGAGATTTATATCCGCTTGTCTTTTTTGAACTACACTAGAATCCCCCAGCCCACCCCTGCTGTGAAAAAAAAGTAACTCAGTAACTTTTACTCTGAGTAAATTATCAATGAGCTACTTTTTACTTGAGTAGATTTTTAGACTGGTAACTTTACTTGTACTTCAGTAAAATTTCGCTGAAGTAACAGTACTTTTACTTGAGTAAAAATTTTTATTACTCTTTCCACCTCTGACGACTCCGCCCACTTTTGCCCCATGACAAACTAGGACAGTATAGGCTGTTTATGACATGATGAAATTATGTTGTTACATTATATAATTTACAATGTAGCACGTGGTGTCAAATATAAAATAACAAGATCCACATTGCTATAGTACATTGTCAAACAGTGAAGTACCCCATCCCATCAATTAACATATAAATGCAATTTACACAGTCACAAATTCTCTCCTTATTAACAAACATGGAAGAAATGATACTGGTGTCACATTTTAGACCAGCCTGCAATTGAAAACAACAAAACTCAGACTTATAAAAATTATAGAAAGAAGTTTAACCTATAAAAAATATATTACAAATACATTACAAAAGAGCAACAATTGTCTACAGACCTAGTAACATACCAAGCAACATGAATGACCAAGCCATGATCAAACCATAAAGTTTAAGTGTATTCTATTAAAGCATGCGCTGGTGAGGGAAAAAAACAATTCTCTGCTTAATATTCTCTACCTCCATGTTCACTTGGCCTGATGACATCCTTGCATATCTTTTAAAAAGATTTGAAAATGACGTGCTTCACATGTTCTTCAAAATTGTTCTTAAGCTGGCCTCATCACTATTTTTTCTACAATCTCTTCCTCAAACCATCTTCATTACATATCCTTAGTGGTACATGGCACTTTGCATTGTTGTACTGGAATATTCAACCCATTTTCACATGCTAATGCTATCAGCTGTACATTCCCACTACTTTAGTATTTAATTCACAACACTGACTGATTGCAAGCCTATTTAGTTGGAGATGTGCGGTCTTATCTGCAAAGTACCAGTGTAGCTGCAGGTTGTCATTTAACCAAATACACAGATTCCTCTCCTTTAATCAGCTGGTCTTGCTCTTTAAATGGCTAATGAGTTGTAGGCAATCTTCTTGGTTGTTCTGAAGACTTAAATGCATGCTGGCTTTTTGTAGATAAGACTGGACATCCTTCCTTTAAACCTGCACTGAGTCCCCAGCAACCACATTATGCTTGACACACCCATTGATTTAAACCAATAGAGAGAGCAGTTCACATTTATGGGTCCCCCCACAGAACGATTTATTAAAACACAACAGATACGTTTTCAATATCAATGTGTGCTATATTTATAGTTTACAGTTCATTAGTTATATGTATGTGTGTAATGCATGTACCTCTCTCTCTCTCTTTCTTTATATATATATAAAACCAAAAAATGTATACGCAGTTCAGGAAAAGAAAAACTTATTTAAATATTTGAATACTAAATTTATTACTATATGTTATATGTTTATATATGACAATAATATGATACTAGAAGGCCCGGGTTCGATTCCCAGCCAGTACCCAAACCCCAGCCACTGGATGCAGTGCCGGTCCCAAGCCTGGATAAAATGGGAGAGTTGCGTCAGGAAGGGCATCTGGCGTAAAACCTGTGCCAAGTTGTAGTGCGGACTGGATATTCCGCTGTGGCGACCCCTTGCCGGGAGCAGCCGAAAGACCAACAATATTAATATTATATTAATAAAATATATATCATACTATTTTTCTTTTCCTGAAGTGTATACACACACACACACACACACACATATATATATATATATATATATACACATATACAGTATATATATATACTTTAAAAGTTAAACTCTTGCTCTGATGCTTAAGAAGTCATAAGAGACAAACATCTATTTAAAACTACTTCGTTAAAAATGTTAAACATGCACTTTTTTTTTCCAGAAAGAAATGTATTACATTTTGACTTCATTAGGCATAAAAATTCAACTGTTTTATTCAAACTATTATGTACAGACGTTTGACTGGTAATATATGAATGACTTAATCTAAATCTTCTCCTTTTGCATCTGGTAGATTACGGGTCAAAGTTCAGAAAGACAAAAATGGCAATTGATCTAAAGACTAACACCCTGGAGTTTTTATAGCTATTGGAAATCCATTGCTTGCACTACAGAGTGCAGCACCCCCACACACAGCACACTCATCTTTTACCTTAAAGTCAGACTTCAGTGAGATCAGGGAGTTATATGCAAATAATTTTTCTCAATGACAGGCAAAATCTTTCACTTCTTCCCATGCCTGAGGGTAATAATCTGTCTTCCATACACATAAAGCCAAACTTAAATAATCACATCTTCTTTAAGTGAGGGAATTTAAATCTAATGATATAAAGGATTAGCAAATATCTTTAAATTATCTAAGAAAATCCACTATTTTGTACCATGCAACTAAGTTTAGCTTATTTTTATGACTGAGAGAAAGGGTTATTTTCTTAGTTTGAACAATATATATTTTATTATTTATGTACAAGGAACTCAGTAAAAATGGAAAAATAAAACTGAAATAACCCCTAATGAATATAAACACACACATATAGACCTTATTTCATAGTTTGCTCCCAAGACATGTGTGATGTCTAAAATGATTTTGGTCTGGAAAATGAGATCACTGTGCTTAGAATTGTCAGCTTTCACTGTCTATTAGTCAAGCAACACCTCCAGTGCAGTCTGTCGGGTAGTGAAGTGGGGGCTGTTTGGCTTGCGGGGGTTTGGGTATAAGTGATGAGCCAGTGCCTGACCACACTTACCCCACAAATAAACCTTGAGGCAAAATGTAAAACTGGGTCACAGTCAGTCCAAAATTTAAATGTATTACTGTGCATCAGATATTGTTACCAGCATTTGCTCTGATTTTAAATACTGTTATAATGTTGACTTTATTTCCCTTGCCATCACTGAAGTTGACACATACTGAAGATACCAAAAGTTTAACGTTCATATGGTAATATTTCTGAAAAAAATCTCTAACAGATTGATGAATGTGCTTAATTTTTTTAAAAATCATTGAGTCCACTTGTTTTCACTCATGTAGACATAACTCTGCCCGATTGTTAGCAAGCTAACTAGAGTTTACAGTACATTAATTGTAATTGTAATTGTAAGGACTGTAATGTCATCACTTTTATGCCACACTAAACTGCTTGGCATTCATAGGCATTCAGTTGCTTAAAAGCCAAGTTACAACTCTGTAAACAGGTAATAAACAACATCCTATAAACAACCTCATCATAATTTATGAGGATGTGCTGGGTATTTGGGTGCATATCTATAACATGACTGACAAGAGGCCAGTTTAAATGTATTGCAAAATGGTCGCAGGTTCCCAAACTGCTATGTTATATTTTCTATTTTCTATTAAATTTATTATTATCATATTTTTATATATGTAATTATATTTATATTTACGGATTATTTGTATGAAACTAATAAGGAAAAAAAAACCTTTTTAAAACACTCTGTCTGTGTTTTAGCACCATGCCCACTGTGGTGAGACTTACCTGACAATTGCAGTGATTCATATACAAGGTGACCCAATATTCTCAATAAAAAGGCATTAAAAAGAAAAAAAAACATATTTGAAATTTCATAACAATAGAGAATCGTACAGTGTTTGGTTGTTAGCCCTTGGTTTCAAACCTTTTGGCTACCCTGTAAAAATGTGTTTAATGGACTGCAATTTATAAGTAACACAGACTACAAGCTGAAAATTAAATCTTGTTCCATATCAGATTTCTGGCAGTTCTAATATATAAACTTATCCTTCTGGTCACTAGCACAGTTCCTGAACTATTGAACCCTATTATTGTAATTTTAGGAGTTAATTGTCTTGCCCTGCTCTGCTTTCCTGCTTTTCTGTTTAATAGTTGGTCATGAGAGGAGTTAGTTCAAATAGCAGTTATTATCACCATCAGCCAAGGGGTAAATGAACACAGTACATAGAGCTTCCATCTTTAATCTCATTGGAGACCTACTAAGTTTTATTGTTTGTTTGTAATGTTGTTGTTTTTTTCTTTGGCGTAAATGAGTTATGCTGACATCTGCATTGTTACAAGGAAGAGCCAAATAAGACATGGATGAACATAACATTTTGGATGAAAAATTATACGCATCATCCGTTATGATGGAAAAAGCTCTTATAAAACCATCATAATAGCAATAGTAATAATTTGAGCAAAAGCACAGAAATACTGGTTAATCCCCGTAGATGCACTAAACTTTTTTTTCTCTTCTTAAACAGAATGTATTGTAATAAGGGAACAGTTTGCAATTAAAATTGTATATTAAATTACATAAGGTCAGGTGAATAAAAACTGAATTAGAAAACCTCTTTTTGGTCACACGCACTAATAAATAAGGCCTCTCGTTTAGCATAACACTTCTTTTCTTCAGCTTTCCCCAATGGAGAGATACATAAAAGATGTGAAGAGAGAGAAAGAGAGAAAGAGATAGTGGTTTGTGAAAGTAAGTGGATTTGGTTTCTATGGCAGCAGTAGATTTTGTGGAGTCTTCATTGTGTATGATAGTGCTAATAATACGGACAATTTTAACTTGTCATTGCACTTCTTTTTTAATGCAGCTCGAAATTATTCATTCAGAGGACATCTAGGCACACAAATTGCACAGAGGAGCAGCAGGGGGCAGCAGCAGTCTGAACACTGAGAAGGTAAATGCATGTTGCCATCAACACGAAAAAGACTAATTACACTAATAATGTTGATGGCAAGCCTGAAGGCCAAAGTGGTCAGAGATTGAACATACTGTCAGTATTTCTATTAGCCTTATTTCTGTTTCCCTGGGCAACAAGCCAAATGTTTGTTCCTCACTTCTCGATGGGTGCATTTACTAGAGCAGAGGCAGAGCAATTGTGCTCCTAAAGACCTTTCATTTCAGATATACACTGCAACAGTAAGACAGATTATTATTAGATAAATTTGTGTCATTTAAAATAGTTTAAAGGCAGAGAGCAGAATGCTTCAAAATCAGGACAATATTTTATCGGACAAGTTCACTGAAGTATACAAAGGATTTGATCAGCTCAGTTGCTGAGCTCTTGAGCTTTTTCTTATAGACATTACATATTGCAATAACATGTAGACAAAGACAATGACAAACATGTTAACATAATACACGCTTGCTATAAACAAAATTAGATGCACAACTATTGATCATCTATTGTAGATGTAAAAAATACTGCACTATTGGCGCAGCATCTGTTGTGACGCAACATTAATTAGTTTTTTTCTTTTTTTACGGAATACTGAAAAAAAAGCCTTAATTATAGAAGCTTTTGACTGAGATACAACTTAATTTCTCATAACAAGCCTAGCAGCATTTATTGCACCTGTTGCACTGTGTAAATCTGTGCAAAGTCATTTTCCAGACTGAATGAACACTTTAAGGCACCAGCAGAGATCAATATGTAGAATTAAATCAATAAAAAAAATAATTCTTTTCTATTGTGAATGCATTGTTGAGGTACAGTACTTATTCTCCAGATTTACTTACCACAAAGCAGGACTTCAGTTTGAACCTGATGAAACTTAGCCACATACTTCTTTTGACATTTCAGGGATCGTTACTAAATCACATTTTGTACATAATAAGCCATTTACATAATTAACTGTTTGTTGAATTCGTTGGCAAGTCTAATGTCAAGTATGCTAACTTTATTAACGTTTGATGTTCTGTTGATGTTTTAACAATAAACTTTTATTTTTCAGGTTTGCTGAGCACCACAATCATACTGTTCACTGTTCTTTTTCTAATTACAGTACTTCTCGCCCACAGAAGTACATCCCTCACAGACCTTCACCTCTACATTACATAAAGCACGTTAATACTTTTATGCAAGTTCCATCGAGTAAAATGATCAAAAAAAATCTTTTGCAGTGCTCTTTGCAAAGCAGTTTTTGAGCCTGTCAGAAAAGTGAAAGTGTTTCACAGTGACAAGTATTTATGGTAATTGCTGTTGCTTGATGGATCTGGCAGTACATTCGCTGTTGTCTGCTGTGACACTTTATCGCAGTCAAGGTGCATTTGGTCAAAGAACTGCATTTCATCATAACAGCAAAATTTAATGGAAAAGGGAAAATACTCCAACCGAACTGCCCTACTGAACTGATTTGTCTCAGATTGAACTGGAACTGAGTTTTTTTTAAAATCCAAATTGTCTCCTAAAAGCAGTGGATGGCTTTATGAGATGTATCATCACAAGGAAAGATTAGTTTGCATTCAAATTTTATATGAATAAATAAAAAAAAAACTCTAGTCCTATCTGTAAATTTATGGTGTGTAACTTCATACAAATTTGATATGGGCAAAACTATAATAAACTGAGTGAAATAATGTTGATCTTTATCTCTTAAAATCGTATGCAACACTCATCGTCTACTGCTTTATCCTGGATACAGGGTCACAACACATTCACACACTATGGGCAATTTGGGCTGTCTGTATGTTGTTGGACTGTGGGATGAAACTGGAATACCTGGAGGAAACCGACCAAGCACAGAGAGAACATGACAACTCCATGCACACAAACTTGAGGCAGGAATTGAACCAGGAACCTGGAGGTGCAAGCCGACAGTGCTGCACTTGTATGCATTATTATAGCATATTATATTCTAGCCGAGAATTTATTTATGTTAATTGTTGTAGTAAGTAAATGGAAAAGTACATTGAAAAAAAAAACCAGGGAAGAAATGATGGCAAACTTTAAATGATATCTATGTTTAACTAAATTTCATAAAAACACTTTTGGTACAGTAGGCCTGAAGCCTATCCTAGAGAACACTGGGCACAAGAAGGAATACACCACGGACAGGGTGCTAGTCCATTGCAGGGCAGACAAGCACACACCCACACACCCACACATTATGAGCAAATGTGTTTGAACTGTGGGAAGAAACCGGAGTACCCAGAGGAAACCCACCAAGCATGTGGATGACATGCAAACGTCATGCACACAGCATGGAAAAGCATTGTGGCCAAACTTTCCATTAGAATGCCATTTCCTGGCTAACTGATCAGATCTGTTTATGACAGTGATAAATCTGAGTCATTAGTCCATTATTAGTCAATGAACATGCCTCTGTCAACTCACACACTGTTTACAGTTATTTACATGCAGACATGTCATGAAGATTAATGTCACAACAGACCACACATAATATTTTACTATAAAACAATCTTACAGAAAAGCCTTGCAGAAATTATGGTAATTTTACAAAAACAAAAAGGAAATGATTTTGTACCTTTTTTTTGCATTCTAATACATCTAAAATGAGTAGAGCTGCAGGCATTTCACTGTTGTCATTTTTAACTCACAAGGGTGCAAACAAGCACATGGTTTCATTAGAGTTCATTTTTTCAGGCTTTGTAAAAAAATAACTCATAATAACACAATAAACTACTTTCTGCCATAACAACGTACTGTGGAAGTAATAATAATTAAAATGATGAAATGTTCTGCACAAGGATTGAATTTTTTGCACGTACAGAAGTTAAGCACAATCTTAAAACACATTCTAGCCTGGTTTAATCTCCACAGTTGGTACAAGAGCAGATACATAAGTGTGCACTAAAGTGGCACACTTTACACAGTGAGTGTAAAAATAGGATATGTTATGTTTAAAATAGGATAAGCCTCTGAAACACACCAGTGTGTTTTTTATTGAATTTCAAACATTCCTTCCCAACACAACTCTCTCATTTTCCAACCAGGTTTGGGACCAGCACTGCATGCAGTGGCTGGATAATATGGGGTGTGGCAACCTCTGACAGTGGGGCTCAAAACCCAGATCAACAAACTAGAGCCTTAGCTAACTGAGCCACCACTCCCAAGTGCATTTAACAATAGAAAATTGTAAATATAAATATTTGACCATAACAAGATATTGATCAACACTTGCAAAATATGAATATAATATTTAATATTTAATAGCTTTTCATTTATTATTCCAGGAAAAAAAATTCAGTAATCTGTTTCAGTAATTCTTTCCATGATTAAAAAAAATAGAATAATGAATTTCCACTTTTTCATTTTGAATCCACTTTTTCATTCCATTTGATCTTCCTTTTTTTTTTTAATCTATACTCATTAACTGCATGCTGGTCTTTAAGGCATAAGTTTAGTTATTCATCCTTAGAAATGCTTATTTTGATCAGGGTAACAGATGTCTAGCAGAGAAACCACGTGTTCGAAGCAGGAATACATACTTGATGAAGTGATACTATAAATAATAAAATCCGCATTATTTAAACATTTGAATAACACAGCAAATTTAATGCATGAATATTTTTATTTATCTAAAGTGATTCAAGTGTCCTAAAGGGATTGTGAGTTAAAATCCCAAAGGTGCGGCAGTATTCTGTAGCTGGGAGCCAAGGGAGCAAAATTGTCCATGCTCTGTGGGTGGGAGGATGTAACAGTCTCTTTCTTTTTAATCACATATACACTACACAAGCTGTGAGCTTATGTATGCAAAAGAGAGCAGACAGCACTTTCATTTCATCCTACTTTGCAACCATTTGAAGAAAGCTACATGTATTCCAAATGAAGCACATGTTAGCCTCCCCCATCCCCAGTTGGTAGCTGTTATGTGCTGGGAAGAGCTGGCTTGTGAGTCAAAGACAAGGGCAAAATTAGAAAGAGCATGGATTTCTTTTTTTAAGCAGAGAAATTAAAGTAAGAAAATGTGCATGCTAAAGAGAATAATTATTGCAGGCATGGTAAAGGGAGATGAAAATGATTTTTACTCTTCTGATCACACTTCTGATCTTTATTCTCATTGTCATATCCAGCCAGATCTTATCAGTGCAATATTGCACCACATGCACATGTGGGCCGGACCTGACAGGAAATTAAGAGGAAATTAGGACATAATACTGATAATATACCATCCATCAAATCAGGAACAAAAACAAATCAAATATGAACCTTTTGAGATTTAAATATACTCAGCTTGCAGAGTATCCATTTGGAGAACAGCCAATCTTTATTTCCCCGGAGTTTCTAAGTAAAACACCAATAATACTAGTGCATTGGGCTCATATTTCAATAATGAACACAGAATTTTTTTTTTATTAATAAACTATTCTTCTACTAGGTATCTGGACTGCCAGGTTAAAAAGAAGTCATTGTTTGGGTCTAAATAAGCAAATATGTAAGAGCCTTAAATTGTAATTAATATTTTATAGTAGTTTTGTTACAATTCTTTTATCCCTAATGCAATGAGTAACTTCTCATTTCTTAAACAACCATGTTGGAACACATCTCCCCTGGTTTGATCCTGGCCTGGATCAAAAGCAAAGAAAACAACTAAGAAGAATAAAATAACTGGAATTGACTTAAGAAATAAAAATATTTTTCTTAAATAAAAATGAGAGCCAAAAGCATGGAGAGATATTTATTACATTTTTTAATTACAGGTTTTTGCAAGCAAAATATGAAGAAATGAGGGCTGGCTCAAAATTTACATTTTGTATGTTGAACAGTTAAAGTAAGAGCATTTCCACATACAATCACAGGACTGGGACTATGCTGTGTGACCATAAAAAACATATTGTTAGTGAGGCTAATCAGAAAAAAATGGTTCAATTTGCTAGGGAGCATATAGATTGGACTTTGGAGTAATGGCAAAAGGTCATGTGGTCTAATGAGTCCAGACTGACCCTATGATACAACAATGGGCACTTCAGTTTAAGACAGAAAATGCATGATGTGATGCACCCATCATGCATAAAGCCCCCTGTACAAGCCTCTGAAAGCAGTGTTATGATTTGGGGTTGCTTCTGTTCTGTTTAAGAGACTTAATAATTTTATGTGACAATACAATTAGGTCAGCTGACCCCCTGAATGAACTGAATGCCCATGTAATCACATCAATGCATTTGTTTTCCCTTTCCTAATGGGAAAATATTCCAGTACAACAACTTCCAGAACAGCAAAGATTCATCTGGCACAAATTTTAAAGGAATGATTATGGGAGCACAAAAAAAAAATCTTTTTTTACACATGAATTGGCTACCTCAGAATCCTACCCTAAATGCAAATGGAAGTCTTTAGAATGTCCTTGAGATGACATTATAGTGGTTTACTGGAAAGTGCCAGGCAGTGTACATACAGTAGTTGTTTTGTACAGGTAAATCATATCTGTAATGTTACTTAGCAACTTTACCATCAATTCAACAACACATTCCATTCTCTTTAGCAAGGCATTTACAATGATGCTGCATTCACTGATATTTATTCGCAATGTAACGTATTAACAGTATTAACTTACTTACATCATAAACACATTTATTATTCAGGGTATGTGGTATGTCATAGCTACACTTCTAAGGCACGTGAGTCTAAAAAATGCTGTCTTTGCCTTGAAATTGGATCAAATAGGTTCCAAATGTATATTCCATAATGTAAATATGTAGATATTCACTGTACAGATTTGTCTGTTTGAATTATGTATGCAGTTGTTTGTTTCATTACTTCCTCTACTTTGCTTCCTTTGAATGGTAACTTGCTATTTTCTCTTAGAACGGAAAGCTTTTTTGATTAATTGAATAATTTCTTGATTAACACACTGCTGTGCATTAAAGAATAACAACTACAGTAGGATTAAGGAAGTGAGTTTTAGCAGACTTGCACAGGAATAATAATAAGCTTAATAAAAAAAAATCAGTGACAAAGTTCAAATCCCTTATGGGAAATTTCAATACAGATCTCCTCCATCCAGTTCATGGATTCATGGGTTGTCATGGGAACTTGCCACTTATTTTATCATGAAAGACCAGTCACTGAGATCAATATAAAATACACGCCATCAACTTATGTTTTCCATGAACCTTGCCATCGGACTTTTGACAGATTTACCCTATAACCAGTTTCACTGAATTCACTTTTCTTTTTACAGTAGACATTGTGAGGAAATAGCTTTACAGGAATCTGAATTAAGCAAGCCCTGAAATTATCCAGAGTTAAAAAGGTACTCTTGTACTTATGTGGATAACAATAAAGAATGAGATCTTAAATCAAATACACAGGTGTAGAGATGAGCATTTATGTTTACAGCAGCTGTTCTTTTGTACAAAACTGCAGTATCCTGGGAAGACCCAAATAAACAATGGTGTCTTGAGCTTAAACTGTGGAACACATAAAGTGGAAATCATTAGTATAGCCATGTGGGACAACGTATTGTAGTAGAAAGTGAGTCACGTGTATAAAGCTCCAAGCATAAGTAGAACATTAGGATGAATAAGGAAGATCCAGAGGTTGAGAGAGATCACAGAAGTAGAAGTATGTCCAGGCAGCAGGAGAGCACTGCACAACAATAAAACAGGACAGATTATCACTTATGACAAGAGTGCAACCAAGAATGACAACAGGCTTAGCTTTGATCAAATTTGATGGTGGAACAGATGTTACATTTAAGTTTTAATATTAATGATCTCATTGTAAAGTATAATGTACTCCATTCAAGAATGTAATTATATACAGTATAGTATACACTGAGCGTTAACATCAACACTACCTCCATGTGATCTGAATAACATTGATCACCAGTTATACTGTGGACTAAAGGCCAACCTGCATGTTCAGATTCCTCAGAAAGGCCAATACAGCACAAATTGCAAAAAAAGATCAATGCTGGCCACAACAGAAAGGCAAAAAGCAAAGAGCCCAAGGCTGCCAACCCGGCCTCCAAATTCCCCAGATCCCAATTCAATCGAGGACTCATGTGATGCACTGGCCAAACAAGTCTGATCCAGGGATGCCCCACACTGCAACCCACAGCATCCTAAAGATCCACTGCCAACATCCTGGTGCAGAACAATATACAGTATTGTGACTAACAATAAAGTGTATCAAAACAACAGCAAATCACCATGAGATTTCACCTGAAACTGGACTGGTCATCCCATGCTGGATTTCTTCAGCACATTATTTGTGAGTGTTATTTTTCTATTTGGAACGTCTTAGTGTAACAGAGAATATTGAGTGTCCTGAGCCCTTCACTCACAGCAGGAAAGTAATATCCATCCCTGCCACTGCCTTGCAGACCTGCACATATCACCCTGACACTTCAAAACTGCCAGACAGACACATCTTCCTCATACAGAGCATGTGGAGGCAAGCAGGAAGCGGAGATGACCTTTTGACCTTTCTTATTACTGTTATTACCACCCACACAGGCTTTCTCTACCACCCCTTTTCACTTATCTCCACTTTCCTATGGTATTTCTTTTCTTTTAAAAAATGCAAACCCATTTTCGAAAAATCCGATGCCAATAGGAATGTTTTGGTGAGTATTTTGAAAATGATAATTTCAAATTTTTCAAATAGTAATAATAATAATAATAATAAATTTTATTTATAAGCGCCTTTCAAAACACTCAAGGACACTTGTACAAAAAACAATCAACAATACAAATGTGAAATACAAACAACACAGAAAAAACAAGCATGTATAAAAAAAACAGTGAATTCAAAGAGAATAAGCTTTAGAGAACAGATAGGTTTTGAATCTGGTTTTAAAGAGAGAAAGAGAATCTAAGTTACGGATGTCAGGTGGGAGGGAGTTCCACAGAATGGGAGCAGAGCGACTGAATGCTCTACTCCCCATAGTACTGAGGCGGGCAGAGGGTGCAACCAGGCGAATGGAAGCGGAAGATCTAAGAGAACGAGAGGAAGTGACAATTTGAAGTAGATCAAGTAGATAAGGAGTGGCCAGATTATGGATTACTTTAAAAGTGAGCAAAATGATTTTAAATTCAATTCTGTATTTTATGGGAAGCCAATGAAGTTGCTGCAGAACAGGGGAGGTGTGATGGAAAGAGGGGGTTTTGGTAAGGA
>JAOVVA010000019.1:7574846-7586676 GCA_028565275.1 Leiocassis micropogon
ATATTGTTAATGTGAGATTGGAATGATAATGAGCTATCGAGGATGACACCCAAACTCTTAACTTGATGGGATGGAGAGACTGATGAACTGTCAATTGTGAGGGTAAAACTGTGGACTTTGAATATTAAGGATTTGGTGCCGATGAGAAGGATTTCTGTTTTGTCCGTATTCAATTTAAGGAAATTGTGGCTAAACCAAGATTTTATTTCATAAAAGCAGTTAGTAAATGAGGAGGGTGGAAATGAGGAATTAGGTTGGCAAGAGAGATAGAGCTGGGTGTCATCAGCAAAGCAATGAAAATGGATATTATATTTACAAAAGATGTTACCAAGTGGGAGAAGATAAATGATAAAAAGAAGGGGCCCCAGGACAGAACCCTGGGGAACACCAATAGTAACAGAGAACAGAATGATTTGAGATGTATAAACCGAGAGAGAAATAGTGACATTCAAGATCAAAAGAGAAAAATTAGTTATTTTATACAATAAAAATTGGCATAGAGTCAAAAAGACATCTGCGGTACTCCGGTGTCACTTGCTCAATTGCTTCCTGAAATTCATGCACAGATAATGGTTTCTTGATTGCTACTGTCTTCTTTACCATTGTCTAACAGTTTTCTATTGGGTTTAGGTCTGGAGATGACCCAAGCCATGGCTCCAGAAGATGAATATCATTTGCACATAGTCAGTTTTCACAATTTTTTTTAGTTAATTAGCACGACTCTTCAGCAAGATAGGCTAGAACGAATTAGAGGGGAATATCTGTTTTTAACTGTTTTGAGTACAGGGATGTTGACAGATGTTGTCTTAATACTTTTGGCCACCACTGTGACCTACACCAATTAATTATTTTAAACAAAAGCTTTAACTCAATATTTAAATCAAAGCAAAATTCTAAATTCAAGTATGTCAAAAACAAATAAAATACTGGAGTTTACTTCCTGTTATTCATATTCTTTTTAATTTTTGTGACATAATTTGTATTACAATCATTGTGAAATTACCCCTGACTGAAATGGTACTGTGATGAAGGTCATACAAAATGTAATGAATAATATGCAAATAATATGTAATAAAGTATCACTTAAAAATGTGCCCACTTGTTATGTAAAACAAATCCTCTTCCTAAAAGCTGAAGTGGCCATGAAAAAAGTGGCACTTTTGTTCCTCTATCAATCACTTTTTTTTTGTTATCTCTGCTATCAAGTGCATCTATTCAAAGTGCTCTTTGCGTCTACACCACATTTTAATCTTCATATTTCTCATCTGCCCAGCCACGACACACATCTTAAGTGCTTGACAGTCAAAAGCTTACTCATCACACATCTGCTCAGCAGGTCACGTCTTACTGCACATGACAATTCATAAGCACACAACAACCTTATATAAAGGGGCTACATTATTGTTAGCTCCTTTATATAATGTTAAGTAATTACACATCATTAAATCTCTGTATTGGCCATTGCACTAAAATACTACTTTCAGATTTTTTATATTTTATGTCAGAAAAATAACAAGATAACAAAATGAGCAACAAGTCAAACCTTTTCTTATGCATTTACCAGTCTTGTGAACTACACTTTACTTTGTAAAATGTGTTACTTAAATTTTATTTTAAAGATTTGAAAACTTTCACCCATTCATTCATTTATTCATTCATCTATACAACTTAACCTGTAAAGGGTTGTGGGGGCCTGTAGCCTACCCCAAGAGACTTTGAGCACAAGGTGGGGTATACTCTGGACAAGGTGCCAATCCACAGACACACACATTGTGGAAATTTGGATTTCTGCCTGTCTTTGGACTGTGGGGGGAAAAGGGTACCCAGAGAAAACATGCAAAGTACAGGAAGACCATGCAAACCCCACACATACAAACCTGAGGCAGGGATCGAACCCTAGAACTGTGAGGCCACAGTGCTAATAACTATGCCACCGTGCCTCCACATAGCACCCAGATTTAAAAGAGAATGCAAGAAGGGCTTCTATTTGACATTTCAAACATAAAAAAAAAACAAGTTAGCCTTGAGGACACAGTGCAGAAAAATGCACTTAATAATCAAAATCTTTCCCTTAGCAACTAGTATGATATTACCTACCCAGTAAGATACATATTAAAGAATGAAGTCCAGAGGGTTAATAATCTTTTTTTTGTCAACTGCAGTCTCTCTTACTGAAAATGTAATTTATGTCTGTTTTACTTTTTATGTGAACATTAATGAACATTCCAGATGTAATTATGAAATATTTAAAATATTGAATGTGTAATGTCTTATCTATCTACAGTATCTACACTAATCAGCCACAAAACACCACTGCCTGGTGAATTTAATTATATTGATTTTCAATTATCAATTACCAGGAAACTGGTGACAGGATCATGGGCACCCAAGGGTCATTTATGGCGGTGGGGACTAGTCTTCCAGTCCAATCCCACAAAAAATGGTCATGATAGAAACGTGTCAGAACACCAAATGCATCATAGTCTGCCACATATGGGACTTAGTTCAAGGTTGCCACATATGGGACAAAGAGTTTCAGGTTGTTAATGCCACCTTCAAATTCTCCATATCTTAATTTGAACCACGAAAAGGTGCATTTGGCATGTCACTGTTTCTCCAACCTTATTCAATGGTACAATATTATTTCCATACAGAGTTACATTAATTTTTGGCTGAGATCTTGTATTTATCATAGGTTAACCCTAACTCATCTCCAGCACATGCCAAAATCTTTCCTTCTTACCCTGACACATGCATCACTTTGTAATCGGACCACATGACCTTTGCTCCAAAGTTGAATCTTTATCCTCTCTATCTAACTGAAGCATTTTTTTGTTAGTCTCATTAACAAAGGTTGTTATAGCCACACGGAGGTTTAGTCCCAATCCTGTGAGTTCTTTTCAAGGAATTGCTTGAGAAATTGTTCTTTGCATAGCTGTGATTTCTACTGCTGATTTCTGTATATTGCAACTTCATCAAGTGTTTAAGCAAGCGCCAATCAATTTTTTTTTCTTCCAACATCATTTCTTTGAGAATTGAGGATGGTTCCTAACCCAGCTCCAGTCATTTCAGCAACCTCCTTAGTTGTTTTCTTTGCCTGACAAACTTTAAAAAACAAAAAGCTGCTCACACCATCAGAGTTAAAACATTACAGCAAAGATTATCCAATCAAAGTCTCTTATAAGGATTTTCACATGAACTGTATTTTTTCTTTGAAGACCAGTTCCAGCATTCAACACATTTTATTTATTTCTTTGCTTTCTCTTATGTAAGGAATTTACACTTCTGTTTATGAAGCTTATTCTGTTGTATATTTAAAAAAAAAAAAAAAAAACAGGACTATAGACTTTTTCAAAAGGTTTGACATTTTCTGTTGTTGAAAGAGCACGAAAACATGTGGACTGTTGGAATCGATTATTTCCATACAGCCTGGAGGATATTGCACTCAGCGGTGCTGCTGGAATTTAATAGAAGCACAGCAGCGTTATCGCTTAGAGTAATCAGTTATAATGCGGCGATATGAGAGGGCATCGCGCCGTCAGCTTACATCACGCTCCTTCCCTCCCACCATCCCTTAAAACCTCTTTTCATTCTTAACACCTCTTCCACACTGTTAAATCAGCAAAGCCGCTGTGGACTTGTATGCATGAACTTCTACAGGTAAGCTTATCACCACCATACTGCAAAGTCAACGGTCTTAATTATCTTATAGGTGCGTTTTGCGCAGTTCGTGCGGGTTAAGTATTTGCCTCGTACTCCCTATGGAGTAAGCAGAACTGAATTTTGTGCACTTTGGTTTATGATCAATTTAAAAAGTATATTTTTCTTTCTTTCATCTTTGAGCAGCTAATATATATAATGTATACACCACAGGTAAAGAAAAACTAAATATTTTAATACAAAATATATTATATATTAAGATATATATGATAATACTATGATCATTTTATGATATTTATGTTTTACTAATATAATATACATCATACTCTTTTTCTTTTCCTGAAGTATGGCATTGTCTAACAATTCTGAAAAAAAAAAAATGTAATCAAAAACTCTTTTGCATTACAGATATTTGAAAATCTGGATATCTGGTGTAAGTTTTACTCTTCATTAACAAAAAGAAAATGGATAATGTGTCACTTCCTGGGAGTATGCCATCGCTATGTAACACAAATAACTATTCACATCCTAACTGCAGCACATCTTCACCATGGATATTGTACCCAGACTTTTATATCTGGCTGCCGGTGGTTTACTCCGTCATCTGTGCAGTAGGGCTCACCGGCAACACGGCTGTCATCTACGTGATACTGAAAGCCCCGAAAATGAAAACTGTTACCAACCTGTTCATCCTGAATCTGGCAATTGCCGATGACCTTTTCACACTGGTGTTGCCTATCAATATTGCAGAGCACCTGCTGAATTACTGGCCGTTTGGTGAGCTTCTTTGCAAAGTGATCCTCTCGATAGACCACTACAACATCTTCTCCAGCATCTACTTTCTTACAGTGATGAGCATCGACCGTTACCTGGTTGTGCTTTCCACACTGCAGTCCAAGCGGATGCCCCATCGCACATACAGGTTCGCAAAAATGGTCAGTTTGTGTGTGTGGGTTCTTGTTGTCCTCATTGTGGCACCATTTACCTTCTTTGCTGGCATTTATGTGAGCCCCGATGATGCTGACAGCAGGAAGAGCTGTGTGTTGAGCTTCCCTAGCCCTGAGAGCTTCTGGTTCAAAGTCAGTCGGATCTACACCCTGGTTTTCAGCTTTATCCTTCCTGTGTCTACAATTTGTGTCCTATATAGTCTAATGCTCTACAGATTGAGGCATACACATCTGAATTCAAATGGAAAGGCTTTGGATAAAGCCAAGAAGAAGGTGACTGTTATGGTCTTTGTAGTGCTTGCGGTGTGTCTTTTCTGTTGGACTCCATTTCACTTAAGCACAGTGGTGGCCCTGACCACAGACTTGCCCACAACTCCGCTGGTTATTGGCATCTCCTACTTCATTACAGGCTTAAGCTATGCTAACTCCTGCCTTAACCCTTTTCTTTATGCTTTCCTAGATGACAGTTTCAGAAAAGCTTTTAAGAAAATGCTGGAATGTTGACGTTCAGAAGGAACAAGAAGCTAAAAGCTTAAGGTCACTTTCAAGGACAGTGCTGAATTAAAAAGGTAGGCCTGTCTAAAGGAACAGCGTAAGGTGGTTGCAATAGGCCAAGTCAGGTGGGTTTTTATTCCTTCATTTGTCATTCCTTCAGGGTGTGACCCATAACAATACAGCAGCATGGCAAAGAGGACATGAAGTACAAATGAACAGCATCTGTAAAAAAAAAAAAAAAGTTCCATAACAGCAGTTATAGATATTACACCCTTTAAAAATACCTTGGAAAGTGTTTTTCGATGTATTTCGATGAGTCTCTGTTTGTAATTTATGTTGTTAAAACAAGTGACTGATTACAACACAAAGAAGATTCAAAGGACCTTTCCATGTTTAAGTGTTGAACTGACAGTATATTTGTATTGTAGTGAGATTTGAGCTGCTATGGAATGTATTTCAATGTCCTGCTCCACGTTAAGTCTGTGATAACCAAATAACACTCTTCTCAGAGATGTATTATAAGTTGAATCGAATACCACTTTTATTGCCAACCATGCTTCTTTGTTTCTTTTACATAATAGCATTTCATATAGCACATAGCACTATTGTTCACTCAGCTGTAATTAATTGCGGGCATATTGCTCATTTACTTGTAAAGTAGTGGAAAATAAAAAGATTTATCCAATAATGTTATTTATTTATTTAATTTCATTAATTAATTAATAAATTTTTTATTTAAAAAATTTAGAATTATAGCAACCAAAAACACCACTGCAGACAACTAAAATGGCTTTTAATTCTTAATTCTCAAACGTTTAAAACCCTCAGCTCAACTGACTGAGCAAACAAATCCCACAGCCTAAGACATAATGGAACTGACCTTATTGGAATTTGGATTATATAATGTCACTCAGCACTCATGGGGTCAAATTGTAAATTAACTATAATGCTATAATGTCAATGTTTAAGGCTCTGCACGTGACTTGATTTTAGCTAGGTAATTTTAGACAGGTAAGTCTTAGTCAAGATTAAGAAAATAAAACACTGTATTTTAATGACACCGAAGTATCATGATAATGAAGTTAAGTTAAATACCAGATGTGAAAAGAAGTACATAGCTTTTTGTGAAAAGAACATTTGCTAGAAACAATGGATGAGTGACTATGGTCAAGGTAGCAAGTGACAAGTAGACATCATAATGGCTCACTAGTATCAAGATTCAAGGCCCAACTACTATTACAGACAACAATTTTTCCAGAAAATGACATACATTTCGTATGTGAACATACGTACACTAAATATGTGAAAACATGTTAACATCTCAAAGGGGAAAAAATGGTTGGAAAATAATATAAGAAAAATGAAACCATATGAAAAAAGTAAAATCTAAAAATAAATTATGCTTGGTGGCCTAATGGTTAGCATTGTGGGCTTGAATTTCCAGGGTCAAGGGTTCGAGTCTTGCCTTTAGGTCTGCGTGCATGGAGCTTGTATGTTCTCCTCGTGCTTGTGGTTTTTTTTAATCTGGTTTCCTTTCAAAGTCCACAGACATTTAGATTGGGCTAAGTGGTATTTCCAAATTGCCCGTAATGTGTGAGTGTGTGGCCTGCTATGGATTGACACCCTTTCTAGGATGTACCCCGCCTTGTGCCCTGAGTCCCCTGGAATAAGCTGAAGGCATCTTCCAAAAAACAATTGAGAAGCTTCAGTCAAACCTGAAGCAACAGTAAAGAAATAGTATGAGCCATTCTGAGACTCTGAGACTGAGTTAAAACTCTGTTAAACTAAACTTAACTAAACTTGAATTTGATTCTGATGGACTATTAATATTGTTTATAATAATTTACTTAATTAAGTCACATTGTAACATATGTTACATTTGCTGTTTAAACAACTTTTATCAATGACATTTTATTTATCATTGTTTTCTACCATAGGCAGTTTCAACATGCTAAAAATGCACAGGCATGTAATTCCTGCAGTAATAATGAGTACATTGTTTGTGGTTTGAGATTATATGGATGATTGATTTATTTGCTCAAAAGCAGTGTTTGGACGCATGAATCTGAACATGGTTATTCACAGAGATTTTAAAGAGCAAGAACAGTTGGAGCTTGAAAGTGGATTGAAATATGACTGATAAAGCAACTCACACCTGTTAAAATGAACTATTCTATTTTTACTTCAATAATAATAATAATAATAATAATAATAATAACTATTATTATTATTATTATTATTATTATTATTATTATTTATTTATTTTTAAATTTTTAAATTTTTAAATTTTTTAATTTTTTATTTTTTTGCTTTATTAGCCATGGGGAGGTGCTAGTGCTTTACAAATCCAGCAGAGGGCACAACAGCATTATGCTCTGGGTTCCTGTATCCCACCACTTTTTACTATCAATTTTAAATGCATTGTCCATATTGGATATTTCATTCATCAAGGCACTTTTCTGGTGTAATTGCATTGTTCCCAGAGAATGCTACCTGTATTTACATAGTACTTGAATTATTGACAGTAAAAGGCCTTAGTCATACCCCTGGGATTGACTTTGACAAATTGGACTTGCTATTGTTGTTGTTTGTTGTTGTATATTCTGGTGTGTGAGAACTACAACTAAAACAATAGAACTACAGGAATTTTATTTTGAACACATGGTGCCTGCTTGCATTTGTCTCAGCATTATTTGCGCAGCTACTCAACAAGGGTGGACGAAACCTGTGTTTAAAATGGTACTCTGTTCCCTTTGCCTCTCCCCATTCCTTATAAACTGCAGGGAGATATTATTGTTCATCTCTCCGTGAAAATGCATTATGGGATTTTAATGATACCCTAGATATTTCCTATTATTACTACAAAATTGCAAAATTTCCAATACAACACAAAATGCACCAGAGCGTATTGAATTATATTTAGGGAACAGAGTGTTATTATGAACTCATGGAAATGTTCCTGTCTTTTCTTTTCTGATTTTTCTATAAAAATGTGCCCTTTGCAGTAATTGGCTTTTCGTCTATGAATAATGTATATCCTTGGTGTATTTATATACGAACAAACTGAGCTACACTCATAAATAACATCAGCTTTAAAATAGGTTTCTCCTTGGTGCAATTTTTAAATGAACATCTTTCTATTTGGAATCTGTGCGCTTCTGTCATTCCTACGCCCCCATCTGCCACCATGGACTCCATTTTCAGGTTCCACTCTCATTTCCAGTCCCCTACTTCAGCACATTGGCTCATTTTTTTCTGGCTCAGACCCAAAATCTTGCTGCTCTTCAGTGGCTGCAGGAGGAGATTGATTGCTTTACATTTTACTGAGTGTTCTTTACCAGGACACAAAATCTTACCCATTTATCTCCTTTCTGAGCCCTAGCAGCTCAGATGTGTGTGCTGCTTTATAAATGCCCAATCACTTGTGCTGCATAGCCCAGCTATAAATATTCCCATCTTGTTCCTTCTCTCTGTCTCCCTATCTCCTTTATTGCTGGGCAGCAACCAGTGGGTGAATGAAGACATGATGCACGACACAGGTAAAAGTAACGTCCATTTTTCTCTCAAGGATAAATGTAACTTCTATTTGGATTTAATGTGCTTTTAGTGACAAGGACAAATGTTGTGCCTGGATTATAAACATTCTGCCTTTCTCTGGGCTCACATTTTCTATATGGTTGGCATAATTAAAATGTTTTTAGAATTTAGAATTCAGAATTTTCTCTTTCGTACAATTGTGTGATTTTAAAGTAAAAGAGGCTATATGACCTCGGCATAATTACCGTCACATTTATCCCTTGAGCCCTTGTTTACCCCAAGTGCTTCGCCATGCCTCTGCCTCCCTCATCAGTCAGAGTACAAAAGCACTTGTTAAAACTATTCATGAATAATTTATTTACACGAACATACACTTTTTATGAGGACATACAGACTATACTTTACTAAATGGCTGACCTTTTAGTTGTCATCTTTTGTCTTTTTTAATCAGCTTCTCAATTAGCTGTAAAAAGAAAGGGATATTCTAATTTATTCTGGTAGCTACAGGCGTGACAAATGTGAAAATAATCAACAACACAAAAGATGTTTTACATGTTTCCATACTAACAAATCAACTAACCATATAAGGCACCATAAGACTTGGTCTAGACAGGATCAAAGAGAAAAAGGAGATATGAAGAAATACAGAGTTCTCTAATAAGGTTAGATGGAAAGTGCTTGATACTGTTATCAAACTTGTTTTTCTTTCATCATAATTATAGGACTATCTAATTTCATTAAATAACAGTATGCCCCACTAGCTGCTCATTTTTATTACAGCAGTTTGCACATACTCATTTATATTTAACACTTTCTACTTTATTGTTATGTATATCTTGTAAATATGAATAAAATAACAAAATAAAAATATGTATTTAGTGGTATATTGTGGAATAAAAGCATATTTGACCACTCTTCTTGTCAAAATTTATAACATTCAATTAAAGGCATTGGCTTCCTGGCATAGAGTTAGCCTGCTGTATACTGATGATTTATGGTTATGCTGAAGAATTCTGTGGTAGTCCCCCGTTTTTTCCATTTTATGCAATGCACCACTTCCACTGGCAGCAAAACCTCCTCAACACATGATAAACAGTTGGTAAACGATTCTTGGGTTTCACCTTTACCCCTTTAAACATATGTTTGGTAAAAAAAAAAAAATCCAACAGAAGGTTTTTTCTTGTCCATGTGGTCAGTAAACTTCAACTTCAGTCAATCTTGAATATGTTGATTTTGTAGAAGGGACATTAGACTGGTTTCCTGGAAGCTTTCATTTTACAACAGGCCTGTGCCTTGTTGTCCCTGGGTTGTCCTGACTACACCACACTTAAACTACCGTTGCTGACAAAGGTGATCCAGTTGGTAGAGGACCATATGATGCCATATAAGGAGGTAGGTGGATCCCCCTCATCTCTTTCCCTCTCTCTTGCTCTTCCCTTATTGTTTCACCCTTTACACACCCTGCCACTCAGAAAATGGGACACCCCCCCAAATTATGCTCCCCAAACCCATGTCTCCAACCACTCTTCCTCTATTTCAGTACCTCCTTATATTAAAACCTGTCAAGGAGTAGGATGTATCTGTAACAAAGTGAACAGTCACTTCTCAAAGTTGATGTGCTAGATGTATGAAAAATGGGTTTTTCCTGGTATAGAGTAGTCAGTGAAATGGAGACAGAGATCCAAGACTCATTAATCAGCATGTGAAACAAAGGATAGCCTATCCAGGCTTACTTGGTCCCACAGAAATGTTATGTAGATAACAACAACAACAACAAAAACAACAACCCACAGTGCATTGCAACTTGCTGCGTATGTGATGTGTAGCCACAGATTGGTCAGTGTGTCCATGCTGTCCCCTTTCCCCAGCTGAAAGCTCCTACAATGGAAATGTCAACATCAGAATTGGACCATGGAGCAGTGGAAGAAGGTGGCCTGGTTTGATAAATCATGTTTTCTTTTAAATCATGTCTATGGCTGGGTGTGTGCTAATGGGAAGAAGACATGTTGGCAAAGATAATGTGATACTCTGGGCAGTGTTCTGCTGAAAACCCCTGCGTCCTGGCATTCAGGTGGAGTTCAGGAGTTCAGCGTAGATAATGCACCTGCTGCCCTGCAAATCATTATGGAATGGTTTGAGGCACATGACAAAGAGTTTAAGATGTTGACTTTGCCTCCAAATCCCCCAGCATCAGTAGAATGTGCTTGACTAACAACTTTGATCCATGAAACCCACACCTTGCAACTTACAGGAAAGAATTTGCTACTAACACCTTGTGGCCAGATACCCCAGCACGCATTCAGAGGTCTTGTGAAGTGATACAAGAAGGAACTACACAATATTAAGCAGGTGATTTTATTGTTATGACTGAATGGTGTTATTAAAATGTAATCTACAGCTCCTGATCAATCCCTTTTATGAATTCAATATTATTGCATGTCATGTTGCTGTCATGTAGTGTATCTCAATAGTTCTTCCTTTCAGGCTTTTGTTGTTTTATTCTCCAGCTGAAATTAAGCTGCTCAATGCCACCACAGTGTCCTTAAAAGGCAACTAATGAGGCATGCATAGTTTCAACAGTGTATTCGTGGTTGACTGGTGAGAAGTGGAAAGCTTGTAAGTGTTTTCATTGCAATTAAAATTTCCCTCACAGACAGCAGAGAGGTTTGAAAACAACAAACCATTCCTCTAATTGTTACTTGTCTTGTTTTTCTTTTCCTTTTTGATGCCATGAACTAAACTTCACTACACTGAGCCTATGATAAAGATTTTCATGGCTTCCATATGTCTGTTGGCAGGTCTGTGATTATCATATTTATTCTAAACCAAGAACTAAAACAATAATCCTAACTTATACTAACCTAGATTCAGAGAGCCAAAAGCAAAAATGACATAAAGATTGGGAAATTCTTTGAAATTAATCTTTTAAACTCAACCAGTTCCAATGTTTAGAAAATAAAGCATAGAATTAGCAAAAACAGCAGTAGAATTCATTAATTCACAACTCTCCCTCAAACACACTCATTAGTTTTATCAGTACAATAAGCTAATACTATCAGTTATAAAAACACCTTATTATATTTAACAATGGAGGAAGAACCAGGGCCAATGCAATCACTTAATTAGTTAAATCATTTGTTCATCCATCCATTCAACACTGGGGTGAGGTAAATTGTGAGGTAAACTAGTGT
>JAOVVA010000019.1:7602806-7618071 GCA_028565275.1 Leiocassis micropogon
CACACACACACACACACACACACACAACCATCTCTCCATCCATATCCATCCCTCCCTTCTTGTCTCCATCCCTCCCTCTCCCTCTCTCCCGCTCAGTCGTTCCCACCTCACTCATTTCTACTCTCTTTTCTACAACAAATATGGCCGCGAAGTCGGACGGCTCGGCCGTGCCGCTACAGAACGACATCCCGCCCCTGTGCGCTCGCAGTCCCGGGCTGAGCTCGCCGCGCGGTCGCTACTCTCTGCTGGACTGCTGCTGGACGCTCGGCGCTCTCCTCGTGTTTTTCTCGGACGGGGCCTCCGACCTGTGGCTGGCCGCCGACTACTATCTGCGGCACTACTACCGCTGGTTCGCGCTCACGCTCGTCTTCGTGGTCGTGCCGTCCGTGGTGGTGCAGGTGCTGAGCTTCCGCTGGTTCGCGTATGACTTCTTGGAGTCGAGCAGCGCCGGGTCCGCCGCGGCAGCCGTGGTGGCTGCGTCCGGAGCGCAGAGGCGCTTCAGCACCGCGGAGAGCGGCGCCCGGACCCGCTGCTGCAGAGCCTGCGCCTGGCTCTTCCACAGCATCGTGCACATCCTCCAGCTAGCCCAGGTCTGGAGGTAAGAACCGGATAACTCTATAAGCAGTATATATATATATATATATATATATATATATATATATATATATATATATAGGCTATTATGCATGATCGTATGATTAAAGGCGGAGGAGCGCTCATGCCATGATAGTATACTGAGTGGAAACTAGTTCATGTGTGAGCTTGCTCTGTCGGATAATCCATCACAAGGCAAGACAATTGAATCTTCAGCGTATTGCATTTCCTTCATTTCTTTTTTCTTTTTCCCTTCAGACAGTTTTTGCTCTCATCAAAAGCAACACACCCACTTAAAGGCACGGACCGCTACACATTACTCAGAGCAACGTTAATGGCTTTGAGGGCTGACTGGTGGTGCTGACAGTGGGCTGTTTTAAATTAAATCTAGCATGCTTTGTTTAACATTTCAGCTCACACAGCAAACTCCCTAATCTTTCAATGAACAATTTAACGCTTTATTGTATTTAGCCTAAGAAAACATTTTAGGGATTTTTTAGAGACAGTAAACTCGACTGTATGCCATACAAATCCCTGTAGTAGCCAGCAGTCAGGGGGTTATCCCAAGCTGAGATTGAGTTATGGAGATTGTTGTGAAGAAACACCCTCTCCATTATCCCTGTCCAGCATTTCCTGTTGTCTTGTGCCAGTTTATCGTCTCCTAGCCATGGAGGTTCCGGGGCCCCTCCTCCTCCTCTTCCTCTCATGAGCTTCTGGGTCAATAATCTCCCAGAGAGAATCGTCTACTCATCTGCTTATTCAGGCTGTCAGGCAGAAATCGCCTTAAGCACCCTCTAAAATCCCTTTGTCTTTTGAACATTATAGAAAACAGGCTCAGAGAAAGTTTTTCCTTACTTCTAGACACGATTGTTCATCCCAGGGATTGTTTAGTCCTCATACAAGCTGAGGACGAAAAAAGATGGGAATTTAAGTGTACTGTACATTTATTTCATTTCTATATGTATGTATTTATATGTAATGAAAAAAACAATCAACATAGCTTCAGTGAAACAATTATTTATATTCTCATAAAATAAATCTATCTGTTATTGCCTAGGTGGTGGTTAAACATTGGTCATTTTGTTTATTTTGTTTTAAATGCGTTAATGTTATATAACCATTCTAGTAAAATGTATCATTTATAACTGTTTTTTGTAGATAAAGCCAGCAGTCAAATGGATAAAGTATACAAGACCATATTGGTTCTTATGCACAGTTCATACCCTGTATATAAGTAAGCACAACTGACTTGATATGGTAGTGTGGGGGACTAGTATGGCTTTAAACACTGTAACTGGCTACTTTGGTAGACACTTGAATATTGTTGGTAGTAAGATCATCTCGGTTAATATTTTGTAGGTTTTAAAAAGCCTTTATTGTTACAAAAAAAAGACATTAACTACTTAAATATGACCTGTATGAGGATTTTAGTATGAGGCTTGAAATAAATGATATAAATGGATTTAATCGGTCCAGAAGATGTCTTCAATAGGGCTTTAGTTTGTATGGTTATGAAGACATCCTGCAGTCCTTCCTATCCCGAGGTGCGCAATTGGAGACCGAGTTCATCTTTTCTCATGCATTGTTAATCAAATCTGTTAATGGAGTACAAGTCCTTCATCTTTGCAACTTGGCACCTCAGATACAAATTTAAATTTTATTTGTCTTGTACCCTACTATACCCAATATGACATGCAGTGAAATGCTTATACGACTGTCCCTGACAGAACAGAAAAGACAGCTTTCACTACAATAAAAATTAAATTGCAGGTAGAATTTACAATTTAAAAAGAAATAAAATAAAATACAAATAAAAAAGTTTACAAATTTACAATTTACAGATTTACAAAAGTAAAAAATATAAAAATACACAAAATGTGGAAAGTGTAACTGTAAACTGCCAGCATTACAATTATTACCATGTCATTGTCACCACTATATTATGAATAATCCATCAAATTCTATACATCCATCCATCAGTGGTCGGTTGTGGTCCTGAAGTGGTCTCGCTCCATTGAGTAAAGCGAAACATTGACTAGCTCATAGTTGGGCTGCATTAAGTAACTGAACGCTACAAAGTGCACCTGTATGGTATGGTAAAAAAAAAGATATGGAGTTTCTAAAATGTTTTTTTTTTTTCCGAAATATTCAAATATATTACATTTCTATAAATTTCACTAAAATTATACGGAAAGCCATTTACAGAACATCTTATTTTGCTTATGCTATAGTTGTCTAAAATCTTGCTAATTTAAAGTTCTTTTCACACTGTGCGTATCACATTATGGTCATGTTTATAACTACTGTAAGTGCCAAAGCAAAGGTTTACTTAATTCAGTCAGTTAAGCTTGTAATTAGACACCATAACTCAAAACTGTCCATGATACTCCTGCTCTGCTTTTTTTTACCCTTATCTCAGACACATGCAAGAGAAAGTTCAGCAAAGCATGTCATTTTCAGAGCTAATATAACATGTCAGAAATTCAGCATGTGAAGGTTTTTTTTTTTAGAGAGAATGCTAGACATATTTAGGATAATACTGTTATAAACAGTGCAATTAAATCTCTAGTCAATAAAGTTATTTAATGTTAAACAAAACTTTTATCTCTTTCATGTCAAAAGTGTTTCAGGTTTTGTCACATTTAGATATAAATGAGATTTCCATCTGATCTGTATATGACAAAATTTATTTTGATTACTCAGTGATGCGCATTACAGTATACAGCTAGGGTGTGCGCAACCAGGATTTATTTATCACAGTGTACAGTAGCTCACAAACTTCAAGTTGTATTGCCATAATAATAAATAGTTTCTGAAAGGGCAAAACTCACACATGGTGTAGTTTATTTTCTAATTGCTGTAGGTAACAGAGATTTAATGTAACTGTGAATGTAATTTTAGGCTTGACTTTTTAAACTGTAGTAAACCATTGGCAGGATCCGTACCTTTTCAGCCTATGAGTGTGCTGACTGTTTGTAATTAAACCAAGCTGTTATGTGACTGGACACTGTTGTTGGCCGACCAGAAGTGTGGAGAAGGGTTAATTATGCTTACTACTGGTGACACTGTCGGCTTGCCAGCCTTGTCTGCCAAATTGATTTGCCCTTTTGTCCTAACACGTATACGTTTTATCCTAACACGTATAGTGTGTCTTTTGTTCATAATGCTATATATCAAGTCATTTTTTCTGTTTCATTCTACAGATACTTAATAAATACATATTTGTAGGTACTAAATGAAAGATTATACAAATAGTAATTTATTCAGATTTTATTTCTATGTTTTTGTAAGATGAGCACAATTTATCTTGAATGGAGAGCATATTTACTCCAAATGACTTATAAGGGAAGACTAAACACATTTAAAATATGAAACTATATAGCATTAATTAAAAATTACATAGACATGTGCAAAGTGTACTGACTATTGTAGTAACCACATGTTTTGTCCCTTGAAACATCAGGTTCACCTCTGTAAGGATTAATTATACAGATTTAAAAATTAAATTACAAATACATTTGGCTGACGAAATTGTGAACATTTATTCATGTTATATAACAGTTTTAAATGAAGCCACAAATTTTCTGGTTTTCCACAAACCAGTGGGACGTTTTCTATCCAAATGTTTTGCAAAAGCACTATAAATGGATACATCTCTCAGAACATGACTGGCATAAAGATTTCATCCATGTGGGTTTTGAGTATAAAAACTCCCTGTACTTTTCTCAATGCTGGAAAATAGTGTGAAAATGTTAATCCCTCATGCATTATGTCTGTGACGTATCAAAATGAGGATGAAAATAGCTGGAGTATTGCTTTATATATCACATTTATATTATAGAGATATTTTGGCCATGCAGTGCCTGGCACATTTCTTCCTTCCTTTATTTACACTTCTACCTGAGGAGACCTCAGCCATCTGCCAAGCATGTGAAGGGGTTTTGTATGTCTACTTTGCTGAATAATAAGTAAAAATAAAGATTTCATATATTAATTATATGCTATTTCAAAATATATCTACTTTTATATAATGTAAACAAATAGAGCTTATAAATTAAAAAGAAAGACACTTCAGGTCCAGTACTAAGTTCTGCAATGTTTCTCTTTCTCTCTCACACACGCACAGATGGCTTAAAATTTGCACCTCGGTTTGTGTTGCGAGAAACTCAGTCTCACTTTCCTTTGTGCCATGCGATAAACCTGAATGATCAGATTCCTACTGCTGCCACTCTCCTCAGTGGTTCTCAGCATGGTATTTTGTTATAAAGCTAGCACACAGAGCGCTCCCTGTCTTCTGTCTTTGTTTGACTGGAATTACTGCTAATGCCATTAAAGCTGACACTGGGACTAGGCTCCTCACAGACCTGCATCAGAGGGATTACTGGTTTTATTCGTAGTCGAAAGGGGGAACGTTATAAGAATGCTACTTATTTGTGCTGGGTTTCAATGAGAAATAGAAGGGGTTTCAAAGATAGGTGTGTGTGTGTGTGGTGTGTGTGTGATAGGATTGTGACTTACGTTGTGGTGAAATATATAATTGGTGATATAGTGAAGCCTTCTGTAAGGAGACATAATAGGGAACTCATCAGTGTCCAGAACATTGTCCTGAACAGTGACGCTTTTTTTCTTCGCCAGGGTGAAGTATACAGGACGGAAGACTTGCGTTTTTCAGTAACATGACAATCGGCATTTTTGTGTCTTGTATACTTCAGGAGTGTGTGTGTGTGTGTGTGAAAGACTGTTTACAGCTACAAGTATGTATTAAGTTATAAAAGGAATGAATATAACTAATGGCAGCATTAAATGTAACTACAAATACATGGTTAAAATGGTTAAAGTACAGCGTGTTCTTTATCAGTAAATTCTCACTCACTTACTCATTGTCTGTACCGCTTAATCCTGTATTTAGGGTCGCGGGGGATCTGGAGCCTTCCAGGATTTTAGACTTAGGGCATGAGGTGGGGTACACCCTGGACAGGGTGTCAATCTATCGCAGGGCACACAAATACACACACGCACACACTCATTCACACACTACGGGCAATTTAGGAACGCTAATTAGCTTAATCTGCATGTCTTTGAACTGGGGGAGGAAACCGGAGTACCTGGAGGAAACCCAACAAGCACGGGAGAGATTCCCCGCTGGGAATCGAACCCGGACTCTAGAGGTGCAAGGCGACAGTGCTAACCGCTAAGCCACTTTGCCGCCATTATCGGTAAATTAAGGTTTGTACTTTTTGGCAAATTGCTATAAAGATTTAAAACGCTTCAAGGAGTAACGTAACATCTGAGAACAATAAACAAAAACTATACCCTCTTCTAACGATTTCTTTCTAGTCAGCGCATAGCTGCGCTGCAAATGTAATTTTATTATGTTCACATCCACCAGTAATTTATTACTTCACTGTCATATGATACATAGAATTGCACTAATCAGGCAAGCGAAGAGGATTAGAGGAGTTGCATTTCACCTGGCAATTGGTATTGTATCAAGAAGATTTTTTATTCTTTTTTTTGCTGAGTCGTTTAAAAAACGAAGCCACTCTTACACAAATTTTCTGGTTTGCCACAAACCAGTGGGAAGTTTATAGCCAAATTTTTTTCTTGCAAATAGCACTATAAATGGATACATTTCTCGGAATGTGTTCCTTTTCAACTGGGCTGTGATTCAAGTGGACACTGTGTGTACGTGTGTACGTGTGTGTGTGTGCGTGTGTGTGTGTGCAGTATTAGTGTGGGAGTATGAGCACAAGGACAACACTAGAAATCTCTCATCTGTTATCGTGCGATAATTTGAAGTTGGTAAAAGTTCGAAGTCAACCTCCCGGATGGGTGAAGTGTGGAAGCGATGCTCATCATGTCTGCAGCAGCTGGGAGCTTAAATCCTCCTTAAAACACATTTAAGGGAAAATAAATCCATTAATTCAGAAGCCCAAAGATTAACTGTGACAGGAAAATGAATTTAATAAGGTGGTTAATGGGTGTGAGTTAGGCAGGGATGGGCTACAGGCTAGGTGCTGAGTTTTTGTTTTGTGTGTGTGTGTGTGTGTGTGTGGATAAATGAGGTTATGGTTAAATGGTCATTAAATGACTGACTCAAAGCAAAAGCTTTGTGTGCAGTTTGTTACCAAGCTAAATGTTCCAGTATTCTCCTCACGTGTTAAAATACCATTTGAGAAACGTATAAAGGCTTCAAGCTACTTATGAGCTTAATGCCAAATATCATTATTCGACTATTTTCCTAAACAAAATGCTTTTTGATATTTTCTTCGATTCTATTTAAGAGTTGAACAGTTTAAAAGTTTGCAGGGTGGGGCCTGCGTGGATAGGACTTGTTTGTCCGGGGCATCCCATGGGTGCTTGATCAGATTGGTATTTGGGGAGTTTAGCGGTTGGGTCAGCAGCTTTGAACTCTTTGCCTACTGTGGGGAGGGTTCTGGTGCAGTTGGTGTTCTGGTGCCTTTCTATTGTGGCCAGCATAGACTTTTTTGGGGGGGCTGGTCTTTGGCCCCCGCGGGCATGGATAAGCCTGGGGTGGCCATGGTCCTGCCACAAGTTTACCAGATTATCAACTTGAATGTGTTATTATTGATATAAGGCCAGAATCTAGTCCTATACAAGTTCAGGTACTGGAAAAGAGTGATGCATTATTTCTCTTTGCAGGGGGAATCTTTACCATTGTGTACATTTTTATAACATGCTTTTCTTTTTGGACACTCCATAACACCACTTTCTCTCAATTAATCTTTGCAATATCCATCATTAGCAGCAGAAAATTGCTCTGTACATCGTTGCACTATTGCATGTCTGCACCTACAGTACACTTTACATTCATATTTCTGTTTAAATGATCATATAACAGCATTTTCCAAACTCCTTCTTTTCATTCTTTCATTCTTTCTGACATAAACCATTAAGGTGCTGCAGATTGTATGTTGCACATTTGATATAATATTAAATTTGAAACATGCCACAATCTCCACTATACTGCTTTTCTGTCAAATATTCTTTCGAGAGCAGAGGTAAAGACCATCCACGTTCCAGATGACTACTGGCCACTGAGTACTGAAGTGAAAGCCTGATTGCTGTTTTAAATTCAGCAATCTCCTTAATACAAATGGAATACCAAGCAGCAGCACAAAAGAAAGGAAAACAACAGTGCAAGAAAATTACCAACTCCCATTTTATTAGCATTTCTGTTTAATGAGTGTTACATTTTATCCTTGGCTGAGTTTGCTCAAGAAAGAAGCTGCCAGCTGCTGTCAAAAAAACATCGCATGCTGTATTTAATGAGTTGACACAAACAGTAATGTTAATCAGTAAAGAAAAATGACAAAATCACACATTTGGATACAACTGCAGATTTTATTAATTCGGTGTAACATAACAAAGGAAACGATGAGGGAAACATGAAAGAGGCAGAGAGGAAGATTTGATTTCGTTTGATTTTCGTTGTAAAAATTAATTGCCAGATATATCAATCGTTCTGTCTTTACTGAGCAAACGGTGAAGTTATTAAAAAGTTTCCTTTGAGTGTTTACTCATACCATGTATTTATTTGCAAACTGATCATGATTTAATTAGATGTTCACAGAGTACAGCAAGCTGGGCATCAGTACTCATCTGTTGACTGTGTGCTAAATCTCTCAGCAGACTGTTTGACCATCGCCGACCTGATTGGTGGCACTTTGGTGTTACTGTGCTTGTTCTTCGCGATCAGACCTCACCACAGAGCCAAGAGAATGAGCTGGCAAGTTAACCACAGTGGAATAAATCACCAGAAACCATTAAATGGTGTTAATTTTTCTTTTTCTTTTCTGGTGGCCTGTAATTGTAGTTTAATGGAATATATTGCTTCTAATGTGTCCTGATCTCTTATCTAATTTTATTCGAATAGGAAACATTCACCAAAGAATGCCCTACTGGGTTCAGGCTATATTTAATAGTAATCAGAGCATTCCTAATGGATGTAATATGCCTGAGCAAGAGGAAGGACACATATTGCAAATCCAATAATCATCGTCGGTATTGAGGCAGCAAACACGAATAATCCATGGTCGGAAATGAAAACACGAGCAAGAGTAGAAAAGTAAACTAGAGCGAAAAGGAAAACATGGCACAGAACATAATCAATACAGATGTTATGTGAAGGCTTTGCAATGAGATAAAGGAACAGAAGAAATAGACAAACTAATCAAGGTCTGAAATGAGAACGGGTACACACAATAAAGAACACACCAATGAGGCAGAAAAAGGACAAAGGCACATAGTGTGTCAAAACAAAACAAACTAGCACGGTTTTTGTCATGCTGGGAGCCGTGCTCATCACTTGAAAAGGTGGAATTCATGCCAACAACAAAAAAAAGTTGCTTCACTATAATATTTGAGTATGCTGTTTGTGCAGGGCTGTTGTTTTCAGTCCCATGTTGGCTCACTGATCCTTATAAAAAGCACTAGTTAAGGAGAAATTTAAGAGGCAAGGGAGACTGATTATGTATTGACCAGACATTTTACACTAAAGAAATCGAGGCAGTTAATATTGAAGGTCAATTGATCAGCCGTGTTCTCTCAGTAAAGGAGTAAGTTAATTGGGCTTTCTGATGATTGCCGAAAAGCGATGATGTCCAGCGTCTGCTGCAACATAAAGATGAACTGCAGAGCAATTGGGTTAGTGAACCTGCTTCGACTGCTCAACAGCACAAGGACAAAAATCAATAATCCCTGACAAACTGTGGAGTTGCCCTTGTTTAGAGAGGCTGAGCAGAAAAAAAACTCTCCTTAGAAGCCATGTGCAATCTCTCTGTGAAATTGAGCACTGTCACTCAGACTGTTTCTCGTTAAGTAAAGTAATAACGGCCGAAGCACGTCAGCCGAAATTGTTGCCAGCTGTCACGGAAATCAAAACTGGAAACAAGCACAACCATCCTTAACCGAAATCTGTGTTTGATTGTTGCATTGGCTAGAACTGAGTTTGACACCCGGTTGATTATTATTTATGCATGTCTTACTTTCACACTTCCAAATGTTTGGGTCATCACATCTTGCATAAATCCACTGAGTGTATTCATATCTAGAACTCGTGCAGCATAGGCTATTATGTGTACAGGGTGATTCACTTGGAAGAGGCCCTGAATATTCTGTAACACTCTCATTATGATGAAGCAATCTGAACCAAAAAAATACGCTTCATACTGTACCCTGACGTATGTGTAATCCATTGCATTACAAGCGATGCTGGAAGTGATCCTGTAGTTTCCAGTTTTCTGTACCATATTCCTTCCTAATTTCACTCTTGACATCAATTAAACAAATCGGTGACCCAATAGGTTTGCATAATAAAGATGGGCTGCTCATGACTGTACACCACCATTGCTTCATCCTAGCGAGAGTTTTTACAAAATAACTCTCCGGGTGTACTGGTTTCCTCCCACAGTTCTAAAACAGATTAGGCTAGTTTGCGTTCCCAAATTGCTCACAGTGTGTGTGCCCTGCAGTGGATTGGCACCCTGTCCAGGATGTACCCTGCCTCATGCTCAAAGTCTTCTGGGATAGGCTCCAGGTCCCCCTGTACAGGAAAAGCAGTATAGAAGATGAATGAACATAGCTGCTGTATATACTGAATTATATTAACTGCATTTAACAGATGACCGTCTGTCTGCTTGTCATAATGAGAGGAAAATCAGCATAGCTAGCTTTACTGGATAGAGATGAGATGATATTTCTAGCATCTCTATGTATTTTCAGCAGGGAATTCGGGAGCTACACCTCATGTCAGTGTTTTGATAAAACAAAAGATTACACAGACTTAGTATGAACATAATATCAAATGCAATAATGGGCTTTTAGTAATTTTATTTGTATGAATCTCTTCTGGGTGCCTGAAGTCTCCTGGGATAGGCTCCAGGTCCCCCATGACCCTGAATACAGGATTAAGCGGTATAGACAATGAGTGAGTGAGTGAGAGTAATCTCTTCTGGGGCAGAATGATTATACAAAATATATGTTAAATAGAAGAAAACCCCAAGAAGGTTTTGGAGCACAAGTTTGAATTTATTTTTGGTTTCCTAATATAAACAAAATGATACATACTGTAAAAGATCAAAAATATACATACACCCACTTAGAGTATCAATATAGTAGTGCTTATAGTCCCACAGTGTCCTTTTATTTACCAAGAAAAAGGCCAACGTTGAAAAAGTTTGGGAAAGTCCAAGGAGCAAATCTGAGAAAGACCGAGGTACAGTTACACAAGTCAGGAATGTCTCTCAGAATTGTTTTTAAACACCTGTAGTTTCCAAGAACAGTTCAAGCAATTGTACAGGAGGTGTATCCATTTGGCCAAGTTCTGGCAGATGTCCAAAACTGTCCCTTTCACTTGGGAGGAAGATGATTCAAATAGTCAGGAACAACTCAGGAACCATTGAGGTATGCTGTGGGTTGTAACTGTCTACAGTTAGGCCAATTTTTTATCATCATGGACTAGAAAGCTATCATTCAAGACAGATGTACCTGCTCATACTGTAAATCAACACCTTCAAGCTTATAAATAGTGTAGCTGACCAAATGTTTAGAGAAACAGCCTTCTTGAGGAAAGTTTTGACCAAAGGTAAGTTTTAAAGTGTGAAGGTATGGCATTCACCCCCCAGAACACTGTACCAACTGTTAAGCATGGTGGTGGTAGCATTATGCTTTGGGGTTGTTGTGCTAGCCGGGGGAACAGTGTATGAATCAAAGTGGATGAAATAGTGAAAAAAGTCAGTCTAACACAAAATTCTCCAGAATAAACTCAAATCACCAGCTATACATTTGAAAATTGGACATAATGTATTGTTCCAACAGGACAGTAACCTCAAAGACACATCGATGATGTTTGTGGAATGGATAAAACATGATAAAGTTTTGGGGCTCAATCTTATAGAATATTTGTGGATCCATGGTATGAAACCGACGAATTTCTCTTGAACACTACCAATCTGCCAAGAAGAGTGGTCAGGTGGCCAAGCATCTGCTAAAAGTCATGCTCAAAAATCATTACAAGCTCAGTACTGCTGGAAGATTCATGTTCATAATGGGTGTATGTAAACGTCTGAATGCAACTTTAACAACCTTCAGCTGTTTCATAGCTTTGTTGGAGCACAAACAGCAAAATTCCATAAACTATGTGTGTGAACACAAACACCACCAAGCCTAATATTAAGTTATACATACAGCTGGGATAAAAGGAACAGAATGTGTAATGCTTTTTTTTTTTTTAAATCTGATAACAACCTCACTCTCAGGCTGATCGAAAAAAAAAAAAGAAAAGATTTTGACCTCAAAGGAAGGAGGTTTTAGGGGATCTATTGATTCACCAAGAACAATCTTCGGCTTCAAACAAAAAGTGAAATTAGCGTCACTTGTCAAATGCGAGCCATTCATTCTGTCAGCTCTGGCACTGTGGATGTGATTGTCTTTTGAAGAGCTGTCTTTTCACTCACATCAATCTAGGAGGGAGCTAAGAGGAGGGTGTAAAGCAATTTTATGTAAATCATCATCATCCGGAGGTGAATCATTGTGCCAATCTCCTGGCTTCCAGCCAGCATTCTTATTACGTTTATTTCCTTTGTAAGAAAATTACACATTTTGTCTCTTTCCTGTCAAGAGAAGCAAAACGAACACGAATGGAGGCTAAAAATGTTTAGAACAGTTAGATCAATTTATTAACTGTTTGTCCTAGCTTGTAGACAGTGTGATAACTTTTTCTACATTTTGTCAAATGTTTGTACGCTATATTTGTATAAAATCAATACATGTCAGTTTTTCTGAAGCTTCATAAACAGTACAAACAAATAAATATTAGAAGCATGGTGTTAAGCCAATATCTAAGTAAAAGTCCTCATTAGAAGTGTTTCAACTGGGTGTGTGTTCTTCTATTGTTGTGTGTATTCATACATTAACACAGACTCGACATAAATATTTGTTGTGCCAGAAGCTTTGGAGCTATTATACAGTATCCGTATGCTTAAATTCTCTAAAATTCTGCAGCGTTCAAAGGAGTGCAAACAAGGAGAAGGGATATTTCCAGGTGATTGCAGAAGTCTCTTGCCAGATGACCTCATCAAAAACAAAAAGAAAAAAGAAAAAAAAAACAGCATCTCTAAGTAGATACTTGAAAAGTAAACATTAATGTTGATTTTGCACATCCTGCCATTTCCCCTTAGGTTACTTCTTGTTTGGTCTTGTCAGTCCGCACCTAGGACCCAACCGCTGCTAATGATGTTCTATGGATGTGTCAGCAACATGGGCTTAAATAAATTAATTCCAGTGCACATAAAATCTAGAGTACATTGGTGTCTCGGTTTGACACCGTCAAGAATCTTTCCTCTAGTTCATACTATTCTGTTTTATTTTATTTATTTTTTGCAAAGGTTTGTAAGACTTACAAGGTTTAGATTTCTGCAGAAATCAGCCTTAAGCCATTTGTTAAAAGACAAATAAGAGGACATATAAGCAAAACAACTGAACTATTACTTTTTAATCTATTTTTGCTTTGAAAGAGAAGGAGAGGCATTTTCCACATTTCTACACTGAGAAAATGAATAAAAAGTTATACTCACGGTGCTAATTAGCTCAAATAAAGCTTTGCTGAGTCCTTCCAGGCTTTATTAATACCAGCGAAAGTGCATATTTCCGTTTGCTCATTAGGTCGGCTTTCTCTGCACCATAAGCATGTTTCGTTTCTACAGACATAAATTGGTTATGAATTTGTCAGTACTTTTTTTAAATACTCATGTATACTTGGTCAACTTCTGACATTTTTATTGGAATTTTCTTATAAACAATCTTAGGTTAATAATAAACAATTTAATATTCACTTTATGTGGTTAAACTATATTTGTGGATATGCTATATTGACCAACCGACTCTGCACAATTTTGATACTCATAGGAGTGGTACTGATTCATACAGTAGCTTACAGGTTTCACAGATTCTCTGTACTCTGTGTGTAGATTAGCAAATAAGATGAGGATTTTCCTGGTTTTCCGTATACAGGCAAATATTAAAGAAATGTAAATATGACAATATGAACGTTGCATTAATGATGATAAGGCATCTTTTCTTTCCACCCAAAAACTAAAAAAAAAAAAAAAGATTTTTTATATCTTTGCATTCATTGTGCTGCATCTTGGGGTGCCCCTTAGGTATATCCATTCCCTGTATTTGGGAGTGCAGAGCCGATGGCGTGGGGACAGCGGACACAGACACTTTTACTGGCGCATGATGTTCGAGAGTGCAGACATCAGCATGTTACGGCTGCTGGAGACCTTCCTGAAGAGCGCTCCTCAACTCGTCCTGCAGCTTAGCATCATGGTCCAGGCCATGCAGGTCCTTCCTTTACAAGGTGAGCTACATCTAATCGGCCTGAAATTTTATACACTGGGGATCACTTTGCAGGCTTATCTCAGTATAGTGTTATCCCATAGAGGCCTAAAGTTGATAGGTTTGATGGTTAATGGTTTTCATGTTATGGGTAATTGGTGTGGTATATAAGATACATAATTTTATATTGTTGAATTTTCCTTTCATTTTGAAGTTTCCTTTGTTCAAATTAGCGGTGCAATATTCATAATAACTAAGACCTGCTATTGTAAATTCATAAAATCCTCAAGACTTAGGCATGAGGCAGGGTACTCCCTGGACAGGGTGGCAATCCTTTGCAGGGCACAGACACAAACACACTCCGGGCAATTTGAGAATGCCAATTAACCTCATTTGCATGTCTTTGGATTGTGGGAGGAAACCCACCAAGCGTAGGGAGAACATGCAAATTCCAGGGAACTATCCCTCGACCCTGGCAGATGTGAGGCCAAAGTGCTAACCACTACGCCACCGTGCCGCCTGATTAAAATCGATGCTGGGATTTCAGAGGCTTAAATTACCTGATCTCAGGTTTGAACCACAAACTACTAAAATGACCTGTCTAAAATAATTAAGTGTTCAAAAGATCTGTATGCTTAAATATGTGCCTTTTAATTACCCTTGTGTACATGCAAGTTTTGTCCATATAGTGATTAACCCAATCTTGGTCTGCTAATCAGTATTGCAAGACTGATTTTGATTATTAGATGGTATCTGGTTAATATTCATTGCCACAGTGGGACTCATTTAGACACTTCGACTCACTTAGCATTCATTATTGAATATATTCACCACTCCAGATTTGCTTTACACTGCCGGGCACTACACTGCGGTTTGTTTCCAGTCAATCTGCCAATTAGCTGCAGAGAGAATGCAGGAGCAGCATGCATAACACTAACCCTGTTGATGACAGATAAAAGTCTTAAAAATATTTTCCAGTGTATAATTAAGTGTTTAATTAGCCGTAACAGCTCCATTATAATCACCATGATAAATTTGCAGGGTATATTGCACTCTATACCAATGTACTCTTTAGTGCTACTGTGCTGGTGACCAGAAGGTTGTGAGTTACTGAATTCCTGAATTTAGATATTGATTCAAACTAATTTCTCTAAAAGGTTTACAAGCATGAATGACCGTTGTCAGTTTAAGTTAATGTGCTGTATATACCGATCAGCAGAGGTGTCAAGATGTACAAGTACAAATACTTCGTTACCTTACTTAAGTAGAAATTTTGGGTATCTATACTTTACTGGAGTAATTATTTTTCAGC